>JAJJMA010133078.1:2487-16187 GCA_023529015.1 Papaver nudicaule
GTTAAGTGCTCAGCATGATGATATCCATCAAGATAAGCAAATCTGTCTCTTGACAGAAAAATTCACTCTGCTTCAAAAAGATCTTGAAAAAGAACGGCTTGAACATAAAGCAGACGGGGAACAATTCATGCTTGAATTGTCAAACCTTGAGTCTCATATTCAGAACTTTGAAAAACACTCTCTTTCCAGTATAATGTATCTTCATAACATTGAAACTCAACAGTTGAGAGAAGATAACTTAATACTCGGGAACAGTTTAGACAGTTTGTCTACTTCAAGAGGAGCTTTCTTTGAGAGTGAAAAAGTGAATAATTGTAGAACTTCTCTACAGAAGTTGTCTCACATGAGACCTCCTCGTGATCTTGGATCTCGACCTACAACTATTGCTTCTGTTAAAAAGCCAGCCTCCCCTAAGACTGTAAAGAAATGGGTTGAGAAAACGCATGTCAAACAGGTCATTAAAGATAATAAGCCTATTAATTCTAATCTTCAGAAAAATATCAACAAGTTTCTTTCAAATTGCAGAAAAATTATTCATTTGATGGAGACGAATCTATCAGACATGATTCAAAAGACTGATCATCCAGGTATGTCCTCTACTAGCAATTCACGAAGTCCTATAGACCGGACCCTGCTGTCCCCTTCTCAATAAGAGATAGGACTCTCGTTATTGGTAATCCTTGTAGCGAGAAAAGATCTAAAATAGGATTTTGTTTAAAAGTTTTTAAGATCATGCATAAACAAATATTTACCTATTATCTAAATAAGACAATAATCTATCATCTTTTATAATTGTTGAGCGATGATCTCCAAAAGAGATGTGTCCACGCTCAAAGGATTATGTGATCCTTTGTCCTGATGGTTTATGATCACCAATGCTGTCATCATAATTGTCTTACAACACCTATCTTACGCCTCCTGAAATTGCAGTGCTATCACATCACAATTAAGAGTCCAAAATGTAATGACTCGATGTGGATGTCAACATATTTTGTGCTACTTATAGAATTCTCCCTGCCTCTGGCTCCTAAGGCAAGAGTCGAGAACAGGATCCATGGGAACCTCTATGAGCAAGCCAAAAAGAATACATGCTCTTAAAATCATATTGTTGACATTTTTAAACTTATTATTTGGGGTAAAAAGTTGTTTTATGAGATGAACCATTGTGGTCACACTTAGCTTAAATTGTCTTTTTACCTCAATAAAAACCGATGTTTAAAGGACGTTCACGACTTCTCATGAACGAAATCATGTCCCTTTAAAATCCTAAACTCTGTGTCTGAACCTTATAAAAGGAAGAGTAGGATGGGTTATTCAATCAGTCTAAAAGAAGGAATTCTTCTCTCCATAGAACTGAAACTGCAAGATGAATGACAATACATGGACCGTTGTTCTTCCTTCCTATAAAAATATTCGAATTGAATCTTCAGACAGTGAATCTAGTATGACTCAAGCATTGACTGCTCAGTGCTCTATTCCATGTGTTTCTGAAGAACAGAGGAAGGCATCTGATATGAAACTTGACGTTGTTCTTGACAAACTCACCAATCTCATCACTGATCTCACCTCAAGAGTAGCTGATATTGAACAAGAATGGACTACCTATGAAGAACCAGAGAAGGAGGTAACTGAAGAATAATCTCTTTTCTTCTTTGCATTATCTAGATGAAGAAAAAATCTTTGTTCAGAATAAGAGGCATCTTGCCTAAGCCATCTTGGCTTTAGATTTTATGAGTGATTTGCTTGAATGCATTACCTAGTTTTCATCAATTAATGGAGGTTATTAGATTAAAATCTTAATTGATGATAGCAATGCTTGATCTTAATTGATTATCTATATGAATGTATTGCATAAATCGTGAACTTGTTTTTTTAGCCATACCACCCGTTCGGGTAAAGTAGTTCATGAAGAACTATCAAAATCCATGCTTCTGACTCTTATGGCTAAGGGGAGACGATTTTGATAAAGAGGAACTGGATTAAATGTTGTACCTTTAATTCTTAGTCTTACAACCACTAGGAAGGGGTAACCTAATGTTTTCTTAAAGGCGATGGTTGACCGAAACTCTCTGAGAAAGTAGGAAGATTAAACCTTGAATTCCTATTTGACCGTAACTAGCTAGGAAAGAAAAACATAATTATTACTTGTGAAATTGTACTTCACCCAAGAATTTATTCCAAATCCTTGCTTGGGAAGGTCGTCGCGTTGTTCCTTATGGAATGGCACATAATGGGGGAGAGTTCTTTTGAACTTGTGCTTCATGGTAATATATTTTTGGGGTGTGCGGCTATGGAATTTGCGAGAGAATTGCATCTTTTTATCTCTCGTTTCAGGTATGTTTACCTTTGTCTACATTGATTATTGATGTTTTATGAGGATTCCTATATTTCTTGTTCCTTTGTCTATTTTATGACGAAAAGGGGGAGAAATCTTGTAGTAAGGGGGAGTAAAATATTTCTATCTACTACGACAATTGTCTACGGCATTGTCATAGGGGGAGTAAGCTTGTCATGTCAAAGCAAAAGTTAGTGTATTGAGTAAGGGGGAGAACATATCATATTGTGTAGTATCTTTAAGCATCGATGCAATATGCTTACAAGTTTTATATACTACTCAATTGAATAACAACTCTTGTTGGACTATGTCCTTCTAGAACCAAGATGTGTGGTGACTTTGAAGTTTGTTATCTCTACCTTGAATCTTCACTTGCAGGAACACTCTTATTTGAAGACGCTGAAGATTACAAGAAGATCAAGTACATTATGGTAAGGGCTAAAAGATTTTACTTTTTGAATCCATATGTAAGATTGGTTTTGTCACTAAAATTGACAAAGGGGGAGATTGTTAAAGCATTGCTCGGATGAACCTACTGATATTGCTATCTCAAGTCAGTTGTCAAGTTTAGTTGACAAAAACATAATCCTTGATAAGTTACTCAGAACCTCGGACTAGGATAGTTTTAGGTAATCGAGACGAAGACCGCTGAAGACAAAGACCGGAGCTTACTACTTGATAAATCATAACGTCATCGCTAAAGGTTAGAAAGGTTTTTTTCCTTTCCATGTTTCGTATTTGCCATTTCTATCATATCAATAGTCTATGATGTTGTTTATAAGATCCGAAGGTATTCTAGGATTCTTCGCCTTTGCATTTGTCACATCCGTGATATTATGTATAGGTAGAGTATGTTGAATTGTCTCTTGAAATGACCTCAATGGTGAACGCGTACATGAACGCGTACATGTGTTGCTTAAGGCATTCCTGAGAACGAGCGGGTCTGTATGAACGCGTTCATGAACGCGTACATACGAGTTCACAGACTTCTCCTGAACTCCAATTGACAGCTCTATGAACGCGTACATATAAGCCATGAGAAAACTTCCAACTTTCATATCTTGAAGTTTTCGGTCTAGACATGATTAGTTCTCGGACTTGTCATTACTTGGCCCATGAAATTCAACTACTTAATCCAAGCGATGTTCAAACATGATTTGGACCAGAAGTCGCAAGCGATGTTCGAACTTGATTTGGACCAGAAGTCGCAAACCTTCAATCAAGTTTGAGTCCTCTTTACTAGTCCAAAGTTAGAAGAAGATTGAGAATGGGTATTCAAGCTATGGACTTTCCTAGTTCCAGAACTTGCTTGAGCCCTACTCAAGGTTGTTTAACTTTTAAGCAAAGCCTCCCTTGATGATCACTATAAATAGATGACCTTCTGCAAGATACAATATCAATCCTCTACACATCTGTGTATCCTTGCATAAAGGTTGGTCGTCATCTCGAAGTCCTTTTGGACTACAACTATTGAACGACTTCACTTGAGGATCGTGAAGCACATGTCGGAAGTAAAATTCCTGATCCTGTATCTTGGGTCGATTGAATATTTTCAATCTTATCACGACCAAGATTTGATAGAAACTTCGTAAGGTAGATCTTGTATCATAAACCCTAGAAGTTTCGTAACGCAGTTTCACGAACTAGGTTTAATACTAAGTTCGTCAAGAGTTAGGAGGTAAAGTTGCTTAGGCTAGATCAATAATCTTTATTCAACAAAAAAGATTTCCATTAACCTTGACTTTAAGTCTAAAGGAAATCACAATCGTATTCTCGTTTAATTACTTGGATACTTTTAGGCGTCCTGTTAGAGGCAGGGTAGCGCTAGTCTTCACGAAGGGAAGTGGAGCAACTCCTAGGCCTATAAAGGACGTCAGCTAGGGGAATCAAGTACGTAGGTTTCTGTGAGAGCCAAGAGATGTAGGAGCACATTGGTAGCTGAATTGCTTGTAGGGTGAATTCAGTATCGATACATTCCAGTCCGAAGTCTGACAATATGCTAGCGTATGTATTCGGTTAATACTTAGGGTGTTCACATCTGGACTAGGTTCCGGGGTTTTTCTGCTAGATTTGCAGTTTCCTCGTTAACAAAATTCTGGTGTCTTGCATTAATTTTCCCTTCCGTATTATATTGTCTCTGATCTATATAATAGAAGTAATTGCAAGTTTGTTGATTCATAACCTTTGAATGAATCCATCTCTGTTGAGATCTACGAGAACCACGTTCTTGTTAGGGTTCGGTTCTCTGAACTATACTCAGGTTATTGTTTGAATATTGATTTGTGAGATCGTTCAAACAACTGTACTCAACTAGGTTCACGAAAACTAAAAGTTGGTGGTGTATCCCCTCTTTTTCACATCCGACATATGAAGCTTCATAGCATAGGCGAGAGTAGGCCTATGTGCATGCACCAAGTGACGGTGTGTTGACATGAGTCCAAGAGCATGAGCTTGCCCAGCTCAAGGGATATGCAAGGACTTGACATAGGCTATGAGATGGCCTAAGTACTGATCCAAGGCCATAACCAAGGCTTGGACGGTACATGCGAAGTTGGTGATGCATGAGCATGCATTACTATTGTCAAGATACTTAGCCAAAGATGTACGTAACGCTTGGGAGCGAGTTGACAACAACAATGTAGGCATAATGGCATGACTCCACTCTAGCATATGCGTCCTAGGGAGTAAAGGCCAAGTCCAAGTGAGCTAGGAAGCTTAATGACGCGATGTGCTGTGGAATGGCCCAAGATGGCGGTTACAAGTCGGTTATGGCTTGGTGCATGTGGCCAAAGTATGTAAGCAAGTGGAAACGGTTATAGAGTGGGTTGTGGCCTAGATGGAGAACGAGTAACCATACAGGACAAGTGTAGAGTTGTTAGGACAAGGTTGCTAGGAACTGCTCAGGGATAAGCCACTTTAGTCAGTTATTGACGGTTGCTTTGGACAGATGGCCTATCCAAAGCTTGTGCACGATTTGGTCAGTTTTTCCGTTGGTATATAAGCGAGTTTGAAGCTTAGATAGGCAAGGAGAGCGAGAGTAACAGAGAATAGAGAGTAAGTCAGGCTTTCTATTGAGTGTTAGACATAAAACAGAGTTGCAGTCTCTAGGCTAAGGCCAGGATGACCTATTTTGGTTGCACTTTCCCTTTGAAGCAATAAAAAGAGTTTACTGTGACATACATTGGTGTTCATTGCATTGTTATTCCGTGATTGAGTTGTATGGCAGGAATTGTAAGTACTATGGGTTGCTTATGATTAACAGAACAAGAAAAAAAGAAGAAGACTTCCGTTGCAAAGCTCGAGTTTGGTAAAGGCTGATTGTGTTGGCACATTCTTATAAGGCTGAGTACTATTGGGTGAAGCTTGATTCACGAGAACCACTAGTATTTCCGGGTCAATCCCTAAGTAAGTTGTCGGATTTTGAAGGCCGCAAGTTGGGGGTGTGACAGTTCGGGTATCAGAGCGCGTTTTGGCTCTGTTTTGGGTGTGTTTGGTACACAGTTTGGTGTATTTGTTGGATAATGCACAAGTATTTCTTTCTCTCTTAAGGTATTTTTCCTGTGAGCAAGTAAGTAGCACGTTTTGTTTAGAGATATGCATTAGAATGGGTTCTAATGGTGAATTGATCGACGAAGAACTACCGGGTACGTTTGATCAATTAGAGGAATATGGCCTTACTGAAATGGCCATGGAAATGGGTGTGGACGCCATTGATATTCCTGTTACCTCTGAAGAAAATGATAGGCTAGACTTACTAGAAGGAAGAACGTCGGACTGGTTTGTAACATTTGATGAAAGGGTTGGGTCATTGGAAGACATAATTTCTAATGCTACCTTGTCAGGTTGGGAAACTAGTAACGAAGTTGCTGGATTAAAGGGTCAATTCAGTGATGCCAAGTCCATACTAACGGAGCATGTGAAGAAAATGTAGGAGGAGATTACAAGCCTTCACAAAGCTATCAATGCTGGTACGTTTGCAGGGGAAAAGGTAATCGAGGAGAATGATACTCGAGTCCAAGAACCAAGAATGTATATGGGTTCCAAGAATGCTAGAGAAGTTGAGAACTTCTTGTATGACGCTGAGGCATACTTTGAAGCTAATGGAATCAAGGGAGAAGAGATGCCGACTCTCGTTGGTAGGTACCTAGGAGGTGATGCCAAAGTTTGGTGGAAAACCATGCTGCAAGAAGAAGAAGCTAATGGTTTTTCTAAGCCATTGTCGTGGGACGACATAAAAGAAGGACTGAGAGGTCAGTTCTGGCCAAGCAATGGTGCTTGGTACGCAAGAGAAAGCTTACGTAGGCTGACCATAACGGATACACCACAGGCATGTGCTGATAGCTTCTCTGCATGGGTGCAAGAAGTGCGTGGAATGAGTGAAGAAGATCAGATGTTCCAGTTTATGTCAGGTGCAAAAGCGTGGGTTAATGCAGAACTTAAGATGTGCAAGGTACAACACATTGACGAGGCCATAGAGGTGGTTAGGAACCTTGCTGATTATACGCCAGCTACAGTTTCGCAAGGATCTGGTAGCAAGGCTAAAAGCAAGGCCAAATCTGATGACAACAACAAGAATGTTGGGCCAGCAGATGATGCGCTATTCCCTATGTCCCGGAAGTATAGGGATGTTTCATTTGCAAGGGTATGCATTTTGCAAAGAGATGTCCACTCAAAGCACAACTTATTGGACCAGGTGGGGACGATTCTGGGGATCATTCCAGCAAGACTCGAGGTGGCCAAAGTGAAGGTACAAGGAAAAGACCTCGCAGTGAGGTAGTATCTCGCTTTGATCGTAGAAGGGACTAAGCCAAGACTAAGAGGCGTGTTGCTGTCTCCTTAGGCAACACGAAGGAAGAAAGCATGAGTGTTTTCTGTCCTTGTTTGTTTTTGTTGTTGGTTAATGCAAACTCTGTGTGTAGAGTTTGGTTATACAGACTTTGTTTGAGTCTTCAAGTTTGTATAAATATGCTTTGGTGTAAGCAATTTTCTTTGCTAGTGAAGTTTTAGCTTTCAAAATGATCACGTTGGATCATCATGTAATGGTACATGTTCTGGTTATGTAAGAGTAGCAATGAATGAAGGTGTATTCGTTTATAAATCCTTGCCTCTTTATTTTCGAAGTAAAGCTAGTTCATGGGGAAAGTGCTACGCAGCATATTAAGCCTAAGATATGCAATGGCCAGATGAAAGCTAATAAGCAAAGCATAGGACAAGGGAAATTGCAACAAATGCACGACAACGGATGGGCAACAACGGTGCAAGCAATACAACAAGTAGGAAGTCATCTTGAAAAAACGATGATACAGAGATATACCACCAACTTTTTGTTTTTGTGAACCTAGTTGATTATGGTTGTTTCAACGATCTCACAAATCAATATTCAAACAACAACCTAAGAATAGTTCATAGAACCGAACCTTAACAAGAACGTAGTTCTCGTAGATCTCAATAGAGATGGATTCACTCAAAGGTTATGAATCAACAAACTTGCAATTACTTCTATTATATAGATCAGAGACAATATAATGCG
Source organism: Papaver nudicaule (assembly GCA_023529015.1). Taxonomy (NCBI): domain Eukaryota; kingdom Viridiplantae; phylum Streptophyta; class Magnoliopsida; order Ranunculales; family Papaveraceae; genus Papaver; species Papaver nudicaule. The sequence continues at coordinate 10,353 of JAJJMA010133078.1, forward strand.
GAAGGGAAAAGTGATGCAAGACACCAGAATTTTGTTAACGAGGAAACTGCATACCTAACAGAAAAACCCCGGGACCTCATTCAGATGTGAACACCCTCAGTATGAACGGTATACAGACGCTAGCCTACTCTCAGACTTCGGACTGGACTGTATCGAGACTGAATTCACCCTACAAGCAATTCAGCTACCAATGTGCTCCTACGTCTCTTGGCTCCCGCAGTAGCCTACGTACTTGATTCCCCTAGCTGACGTCCTTTATAGGCCAAGGAGTTGCTCCACTTCCCTTCGTGAAGACTAGCGCTACCCTGCCTCTAACAGGACGCCTAAAAGTATCCAAGTAATCAAACAAGAATACGATTGTGATTTCCTTTAGACTTAAAGTCAAGGTTAATGGAAATCGATATGTTGAATAGGGCTTATTGATCTAGCCTAAACAACTTTACCTCCAAACGCGAGACGAACTTAGTATGAAACCTAGTTCGTGAATTTGCGTTTGGGAACTTCTAGGGTTTACGATACAAGATCTACCTTACAAAGTTTCTATCAAATCTTGGTCGTGATAAGATTGAAAGAATTCAATCGACCCAAGATACATGATGGAATTTGACTTCCGACCTGTGCTTCACGATCCTCAAGTGAAGTCTTTCAATATTCGTAGTCCAGAAGGACTTCGAGATGACGACCAACCTTTATGCAAGGATACACAGATGTGTAGAGGATTGAGATTGTATCTTGCAGAAGGTCATCTATTTATAGTGATCACCAAGGGAGACTTTGATTAAAGTTTAAGCAACCTTGAGTAGGGCTCAAGCAAGTTCCGGAACTAGGAAAGTCCATAGCTTGAATACCCATTATCAATCTTCTAAGAACCTTGGACTAAGCCAAAAGTTAAAGAAGACTCAACCTTGTTTGAAGGTCTGCGACTTCTGGTCCAATGCTTGTTTGTACATCGCTTTGCGACTTCTGGTCCAAATACTTAGTTTGAACATCGCTTGGATTAAGTTGTTGAATTCCATGGGCCAAGTCACGACAAGTTCGAGAACTAATCATGCCTAGACCGAAAACTTCAAGATATGGAGTTGGAAGTTTTCGCATGGCTTATATGAACGCGTTCACAGAGCAGTCAATAGAGTTTAGGAGAATTCAGGAGAATTCTTGAACTTGTATGTACGCGTTCATACAGACTTAGCTCGTTATCTGAAATGCCAAAAGCAACATATGTACGCGTTCATGAACGCGTTAACCGTTGGGGTCATTTCAAGAGACAACTCAACATACTCTACCTATACATATTATCACAAGTGTGACAATTGCAAAGGCGAAAATCCTAGAATACCTTCGGATCATATAAACAACATCATAGACTATTGGTATGATAGAAATGGTAAAAACGATACGGAAAGGAAATACCTTTCTAACCTTCTGAAAAAGCAGGGGTACCGAAATACAACCAACTTTTCGTTTGGGCTCGTGAGACTTATGGTCAGATCTGGACGATCTCAAAAATGAATATCCAGATCCGTTAACATGAGTTTGGATCACAAGGATCAATCCAACGCAAGACAGGGTCTTGGTAAATCCAATAGATGGATTGAGGACAACGATCAGGTTTATAATAACGTACTTCTTGTGTTTGCTTTAATTATATAATCAGAGAATATAATGCGGAAAGTAAAGCACACAAGACACCAGAGATTTTTTTTAACGAGGAAACTACGACCTGTAGAAAAACCTCGGGACCTCGTCCAGATTGAACACCGCACAGTAAAAACTGTCTACAAACACTAGCATACTATAAGACTTCGGTCTGGGATGTAGCAGAGACCTATTCCACCCTCCAAGCAAACTGGCTACTGTCGCACTCCTTACGTCTCTAGATCCCCCACAGATCGTTACGCACTTGATTCCCCTAGCTGACGTACTTTACAGGCCTAAGAGTTTCTTTAACCGATGTTAAAGGCTGTGTCAACAATTCCGGCTTTGCAACCTCAATTATCGACTATATATTTGAACTGCCTCTATCAGTTTGACATACACAAAGTGACTTCCTTCGGATTGCTCCAGGTCATACGGGAATCTACTTACAAGCGGGGGCTGACAAGTAAACCGAGTAAACTATGCCCAACTTGTCTCTACCTCAGTTGTACACGAAGAATCACTTAAGAAACTTATACAACTGGAGCTAACTAGGTCTTACAGCACCGAGTGCAGCTGTGCGTTGCTTCCTTTCAAAACCCTGTGTGTAACGTATCAGTTCTTGCATGGCCTTATATCAGAAGAGAAAGACCGTAGAATAGACAAGAACGTGATCAGGTTACCAAGGTTACAGGTTACTCCGATTTCAACCACTAAGTCTCAATCTCCTACCCGTGCTTCCCAACTCTCAAGAGAAGTCTTTATAGTCGTAGGTAAATCCCAAGAGGAACTGCTACCTAATAGAGGATGACTATACCACAACAAGCATTCACCAAAATGAAAAGAGTTTTACGATCTCTTCCAAAAGGAATCTTCACGTATGCTTGATGCTTGCGGTTTTCGTCCTTAGACACCTCTATTTATAGCACTCAACAAGATAGGTTGCTTTGGAATAAAGCAACTAGTTTCTTGTTCCACAAGTTTAGGAAACCATAACTTGCAAACCAAGTAACCTAGATTTATCTCAATTGGAAATCTTTTATGATTTATCTGCCAAGTGTTTTGTTATCTCAAAAACACTTCAAGATAGAGATCCAACAGACCAGAGATAATCTTTATCTTATTGACACATTGAGAACCGTTAGATAGACCACATAAGATATTTCGTGATAACCAAGTCCAACTAAGAGATAAAGGAGTTCAGAGTTCAACCCGAGTGAAAATCCAGAGAATATTCACTTGGGACGGTTCGCAAACCGTCCATCTGAATTACAGCCAAAAATATCGATTTTGAGGTTCACGTAGGTACGCGTACAAAATGACACGTTGGAACTCATGAGTTTTCTTAAGTTTCTGTTCACGTACGGTTCGGGAACCGTCCGCCATTCAGATTAGGGTTTAACTTGGACCCGCTGGAAGTTCTGGGCTTAACCAGTACTTAGACGTGTTAGACGTCCTCAGCTATAATCCACTGGACTCTTGCTCAAGAGTACTCGTTTAGATTCACCCATATCCAATAAGTGATTTGCAAGCGAACCATTGCAATGGACAAATGGTGTCGAATCTATCTCATGCATTCTTGTAAACTTAGTATTTATGGGAACAAATACCAACATAACTCATGGTCATGTAGACAAGAACACGATCTCAATCGCTATTAATATCACTACTAAAGTAGCCGACTATTTCGAAAGATAGTGAAAGTAGAATAGAATAATTTCCATAAAAGTCATAACTCCTACTAACCTTTTGTCGATGAAGAATAATTGATGTCTTCTTTGTCTTCACAGTCTTCGTCTTCAAGGTCTCTACTACTTAGTCTATATCCCAATTCTGAAATCTAAACTCTAGTAGGCTAAATCAAGAATTGTGTTTTGACACCTAAAACTGACCACCACTTGACATACCAACGATAATGGGTTTGACCGGACAATGCCCTAACACCTTCAGCGAGGACGTTATGATTTATCAAGTAGTAAGCTTCAGTCTTCGTCTTCATCAGTCTTCGTCTCGATTACCTAAACCTGTCCTAGTCCGAGGTTGTAGAGTAAACTTATCAAGGATTGTGTTTTTGTCTCATAAACTTGACAACTGACTTGAGATAGCAACATCAGTGGGTTCAACCGAGCAATACTCTAACAATCTCCCCCTTTGTCAATTTTAGTGACAAAAACCAATCTTACACATGGATTCAAAAAGTAAAATCTTTTAGCCCTAACCATAATGTACTTGATCTTCTTGTAATCTTCAGCATCTTCAGATAAGAGTGTTCCTGCAAGCGAAGATTCAAGGTAGAGATAACAAACTCAAAGTCACCACACATCTTGGTTTCTAGAAGGACATAGTCCAACAAGAGTTTGTTATGCAATTGAGTAGTATGTAAAACTTGTTAAGCATATTGCATCGATGCTTCAAGATACTACACAATTTGATGTGTTCTCCCCCTTACTCAATACACTAATTTTTGTTATGCCATGACAAGCACATCGATTTTACTCGTCGTAGACAATTGTCGTAGTAGATAGAAAGATTTTACTCCCCCTTACTACAAGATTTCTCCCCATTTGTCATAAAAATAGACAAAGAAAAATAAATATAGGAATCCTCATAAAATCGCAATAATCAATGTAGACAAAGGTAAACATACCTGAAATGAGAGATAAAAAGATGCAATTCTCTCATAGATTCCACAACCGCTCTCCCCAAAAAGATATTACCATGAAGCACAAGTTCAAAAGAACTCTCCCCCATAATGTGTCATTCCATATGGAACAACGCGACTACCTTCCAAAGCAAGGTTTTAGAATAAATCTTGGGTACAATTTTCACGAGTGAAATTGTAGTTATGTTTTTCTTTCCTAGCCAGTTACGGTCAAATAGGAATTCAAGGTTTAATCTTTCTACTTTCTCAGAGAGTTTCGGTCAACCATCTCCTTTAGAGAAAACATTAGGTTACCCCTTCCTAGTGGTTGTAAGACTAAGAATTAAAGGTACAACATTTAATCCAGCGGAGTTCAACATTGTAGTCTAGGAGGTACCTTATTATCAAAAATCGTCTCCTCTTAGCCATAAGAGTCAGAAACATGGATTTTGATAATCTATCATGAACTGCTTTACCCGAACGGGTAGTATGGCTAAAAAAGCAAGTTCACGGTTTTGCAATACATTCATAGAGATAATCAATTAAGATCAAGCATTGCAATCATCAATTAAGATTTTAATTTAATAACCTCGATTAATTGATGAAAAGAAGACATCTTTAAATAAGTAGTATTCAAAAGTAGTGATACTACAAAGCATAATTGTTTACCCAACCCATAGGGAGCAATTTTGAAAAGGAATTAAATTATGCAACATCTTCTCCTTCCGAGTCACTTACATTGTATGTGGCTCTTACATCGGCCATTGCTTTGTTCCATCTCCAAATGAGTGTCGATCAATTCTACTTGCTTTTGAATGCAGTAAACATTATACTTCCAATTTCGTTGCCCTTCGAGAATTTGAAGAAGTAGCTTCTCGTTGCTAGTCTCTTGAGAATTGGAAGCCGATGACGAAGATGATTTACGGGCATATTTCTTGATGTTGGTCTCAATCTTTCGAATAGAACTATTCCTAAGAACTTTTGGCTTGACCAAATTATCATCAATAGGTCCTTTGTTATAGTACTCACAAATTCTAGAAATTAAACAAGGGAAGCCAAGATTCTTGTTTAACGATGTCATATCTAGCATTTGAAGTAGTATAAATCCACAAATATCAATGACACCATTCCTTTCCAAGAGAAAGTACATAAATTCGGTAAACTCTTGATTCCAAAAGGCATGAGTGCATGACGAAGGAAACAAATTGGTTATCCCGATTTTGCCAAAGGCTTTCAATACTAGAGATAAATCTTTCGTAGGGAAACGATTATTATCCCAAGTAACAACCTTTTGAACAAGCATGTTAGACATATCATCTAATGTGGGGCGGTCTTGTTCATATGCGGGTACGCGAACGGTTCCCACGGGAACTCAAGGATAGACCTAAGAACATAGCGATTTACACATATAGTGGTTTCGCCAATTAGAGTCTTAAACTCCCAAGTTTGATCGTTAGCATAAAACAATTTGACCAAATTATCACCACCCAAACCTAGACCATCAAAGATATTCCCCCAATCATATGAATCCATGAAGTTCGAGAATTCATCATTAGATG
>JAJJMA010133087.1:2732-24147 GCA_023529015.1 Papaver nudicaule
TTTTTTTGTGTATGGACAATTTTGTAAAAAACCCTTATTTCACCTCTTGGCTTTATAATAGTAGAGATAATAACTCGGTCCATATGGCTACGATCCTATCCATATATATACTAAATTTCCATAGACATGCAAACCTTCAGTCTTGATCGCCTCTAAAATATCATGGTGTATTCTTTTTTGATGGTATCAATATCATAAACTTTTCAGCAACCTCTAGTACTAATTTATTATGATTTTCTTCCATTAATTTCTAAATTCGAACATTTTATACATAAACTTTCTTTGATTACGAGTGATATATTTTTTTCCTAGTGATACACCCACTTAAGTCTGTGTGTGGGTGAGCACTGTGCAGTTCCAGGTTTAGGTGGGTCCCACAATCACAGATGAAATTGCAAAGCCGTTACATGTCTCAACATTAGCACCCCAAACAAGGAGGGGTAAATTTCTTGAAATTTTCCGATTTTTGTACTTGGAACAATTAATGCATCGCTGCTAATCCCCCTTACTGTTCACCATATAAGACAAACATATTTTGCCTTTGGGTTTTGGGGGGGGACAATTTTTGTCCCCCCATTAGCAGCGATGAATTAATGGGTGATTTTAGATTAGAGGAGCCTAGATGTGTGTGTGTGTTGGTCGGGGGAATTATTGGCCTCCGTGTATCTATCTTCACAGTTTAAATATTTGGAAAATTATTTGAGTTGCTTATTCGGCTGAGTTTTGCTTCTCTTGTGTTGTTTTAGTCTTCTTAAAGGTTCTTTGTCATTCATTGAAGCAAAACAAATGTTATTTCTCTAAAAAAAATACATGGCAGACCAGTAACATGTCTTTTTGTCCTCTCTTTTTGTGATTAGCAATTAGCTAAGGTTCAATTATGTCTCCCTAATCTAATCCCTCGTTATAATGTGAATATCTCTTTATAATCTTTTGCTCATAGCAGATGGGTGGGTGAGTCTGGTGACTTATGCATTTACTTCATATAATGGGATAATCAGATGGTGGTAACAATGCTAGGCCCTCCGATCCGTCACGCTGAATTTGGTGCTTGTCAGTGCGACTTTAGAGGGTAATATAGTAATTGACAAACAAAATCTATTGCAAGTCCCCACCAGCTACCTTTTCTTCTCTTTCATCCTTTCTGGATTGCAGTAAAAGCAGGGTGGTAGTCAAATGAGAATTATACAGATTTTCAGTGACTTTCTATTTCAGAGACTTTCAGAGATTCTCTAAAAATCTAGGGATTTCCACTGACTTCCTGAGAAATGTTCAGTGACTCTCTGAGAGTATTTTAATGATTTGTAGATACAATTCTAGTGAATTTTAGAGAGTCTTTGAGATTTGTAGAGACAAAAAAAATGGATAATAACTAATAAAAATTTCATAACATCTATCAATTGCTTGCAAAATATCTCTTAAAAATATATCTTCTTAACAATTGTTTCTTTTGCAACATTTGAGTGAGCTAAACGAAATGTGCGATGAAGAAAAAAACAAAATGTGCAATGAGGATAAAAACGAAATGTGCAATGAAGCACCATAATTCGATAATTATTGATGGGCTAAAATTGGTTTTTTGGCCTTTTTACTCGAAATGTTATATACGTGTTCCATATAGTGGAATTACATTAGTGGAGTATCTTATTTTTTGCCACCATCTTTCGTCTCCACAAACATGAAATGCAAGTCTACCGAAATCTCACGTATGGAGGAGAGATTTCTACCATGCCTATTTTTCTAAAAAAGTCTCCCAAAATCTCTAAAATTAACAAATCAATGATTTCGAAGTCTCAATCAAATAACAGGGGTGTTTGAGTTACTCCCAAAAAATCTCAATGCAATAACATAGATTTCTAGAGAATTTAAATGACTTTAAAAAAATCTCTATCCAATAACAAGAGATTTTTGGAGACTCTCTTAAAATCTCCATTGAATAACAATGGAATTGGGAATTCCCTAGAAATCCATCTAAGTCACAATTGACTAACCCCCTGTAAAGATTGGTTGTGGGACTTTGGAGAGAGAGTGTTGAATTACAAGAAGAAGCGAAACCACGACGGACTAGCAATTAATGCAACTGTGTTAGAGCTCCCAAGTCTTGTCTCGATTCCTGAGCTATGAGATTTTCATTCCAGCGGATAGGTTCGTGAATCCTCTATGGTTTCTAAAGAGTAAAGATTAAGTTTAGATCTGACCAATTTTCATCACAGAGTATGAGAGACTGAGAGTCATTTCTACAACCATTGTCACTGGTCGGACTAGTGTACTGTGAGTGACCGATACTTGTTACCCTACTAGTCCTGTGAGTGACCGATACTTGTTACCCTAGAAAAAAAATGGCATGCAACGACCATGCCCTAATAAAAGGTAGTACAAAAATACACATAAACCCAAACCCATCTTCCATTTATAGTAAACAAAAACATATCCTATCTATGAGAAAGGATCCAGAGACATTCTTAAAAAGACATTTTCCTACATTCGTTTTTGGCCATCCGATCTTACTCCATTAAATGGTTAAGATGCAACTAACCCATATTACAAATAACCGTTAAAACCCATGACCCATATTACAAATACCAGTTCATTTTTTTTTTTTTTAATGTCAATACCAGTTCATTTAGTCATCTACAGAAGAGAATTGTTTGTATATAAGCTCATAAGTCATAAAATTCGAATTAATTTACATACAGTGGGTGGGAACTTGGATGATTATCCATGATTGATTTGTAATTCACTAATGCTAATGGGTTTTAGAGCTTATTATATATATATGAACCGAAAGACGACATGATGAAGATTATCCATGATTACAAGTTACAACCTTTCAAAGTATTTGAATGCTTAAAAAGAAAAGGCTTTACAAGATTTTATCCGGAGAACTTTCACCCTTTTGTGCCATCCCTGAAGGACCACTTCCACTCGTTCTCTTAGAGCAACAAATCAACAACAATTGCAAACAACCCAACAACAGAACCACCAATTATAATTCCCAACAACGCCGCTCCTCTAAGCTTCACAACAGTAGTAGGTGACAACAAATGAACAAAACATCATTACCCCAAAACGACGAATTTGGAAATTTCTGAAGAGACGAACACTCCCAGTAAGCTAGCTTATTGTTAGCAAGGCTGAGTTCTTGTTATCTATGAAGCCCAAAATCAGGAATCTCCCCAGAAAACAAATTATTACCAAAATCCAAATTTTGTAACCGAGAAATCCAACGGCAACAGACCCGAAAACTGAAAATCAGGACAACCAAATCTAGTTTCTTCTGAGTCTCTATCACAGTCTTTGGAACCCTTGTTTTTCCATTACCTTCCACAACAATCTTTGCCTCAACTAATTAATATCGCTTTTGTGAAATCAGATCTAAAACTTCGAAAGCTTTTCACTATCCTAATAAAGTTACTAGCTCTTACCTAGAATAGAGAAGAACGAAGAAAGGAGAATCTGAAATACAGACACAGAGAAGAATCGGGAAGAAAACTTAGGAAAGGTCTGACTTCGTTTTTAACGGAGAAAGAAAGTTTAGTTTGGTAATATGGGTCGCGGGTATCACCAGTTATTAAACATATTTTATTTTTTTATTAGTTGCATCTTAACCATCTAATGGGGTAAGATCTGATGGCCTGAAATGAATGTAGAAAAATGTCTTTTTAAGAGTGTCTCTGGATCCTTCCTCCCTATCTATTGTGGTCAAATTTAATTGAGGAACAGGATCTCTACCCATTGCACTACCATTATAATGAATTGTACTGGTCGGATTTAATCAAATCATTCCAGACATAAATATGACTTGACTCAGGAATGACACCTGACTGTCTCACTTTTGCAAATCCAGCTTTCAATATTCTTATGCAAGGCGTAAGCGGGTAATATACCAGCTTTACTATGCAGCGCTATCTAATTTTGGTGTGGCTTATCTCAATGGGACAGTATCGCGTTATGGATAGCTTAGAGAAAAAACAGTCATGGTGCCATACACCAAAACACCAAGTGTCATATTTGGGTATGCAGATTGGATTTGGTGCAAAAAAATATAACCATCACACTAAACCCATCGGCAAAACGTAATTTAAATTCTGACGTCAGAGAAAACGTGATTGTATTTCATGTTAAATGTACGAACGCGATTTTAGATTACGTGAACGAAAACGTTCACACTAACACGTGATTTTAGTTCACGTATAATGTATTCACGTGATTAAATTTTCACGTTCTTTTATTTCACGTTCACACTAACACGTTATTTTACATCACGTTTGGACAATAACGTGAAATATAATCACGTCCGTCCATCTTCACACCAAACTCATTCGCTGCGCTATATTTGGTGCGGAAAACATAAGAATTTGGGTTTGGTGGGATAGTGTAGCCATGACTACCGATGGGCTATCCCATATTTGGTGTTATGGCACCATGATTACATTTGCTCTTAGACACCGAGTCAGTGGTATAAATAGGGCTGCACAAGAACCGACTGAAACCGCCCAACCGACCGAAACCGCCCATAAACCACCCAAACCGAACCCGAGCCGATCGCAAATAAGTCGGTGACAGTTTCTAAAATTCCAAAACCGCTCATATCGGTTCGGCCAGCAGTTTTTGGTGTTCCACCGACCGAACCGACCGCTACAAAACCGACCAATATATGTCGTTGATCAGATTGAAAATATATCCCAGCCATCCATCTAATCATATATACTATACACCTAAATTTTTTAAGCCCTAACTCCAAATTTCGCCTCCTGCTTCAGTTCGAGAGAGACACTTCTTCTCTCATCTTCTTCAGTTCTTCGTCCGTCACCATTACAGCCACCACCAATCCACTACCTTCACCACCACGAGCAACTTCACCACGAACACCTTCTTCTTTTTTTTTCTCCTTCTTCACAAGTATGGATATCTGTTTGTGTGTTTGTGTGTGTGTGTGTGTGTTAAAAGAATTTTGATCAAATCAAAAAAGTTTTGTTCTTTGATTAGGTATGAATCAAATCTACCATATATTGATATATAGTTTTCTGTTCCTTCAATTTTTTCCTAATTTTGGTTATGTTTATAGAAATTTTATGTTCCTTCAATTTTTTCCTAATTTTGGTTATGTTTATAGAAATTTACCGAATTGAAATCTCACAAATTGATGTTTTTCTAATCTCAGTGATTCAAGTTAATATTTGGTGTATGACTGGGCTTACTAATCTCAGTGATTCAAGTTAATATTTTGTGTATGACTGGGCTTACAAAGAACAACATAAGGTTCCAAATGCTTAAATGGATCAAATGGGGAGTCATTATAGTGAAGATGTTTGTATTTGTAATTATGAAGTTTAAAAAAATATGTGTTTGTAATATTGAAATTTCCTTTAGAAACTGTGTAAGTGTAACGATTTGTGGATTTTTAAGAAACTAATTTCATCCAGTCAATTCGGTTTAAACTGCAACCGAGTTATTCCGAACCGACTGCTTGGCAGTTCGGTGGCAGTTTGAAAATTGCCAAAACCGCCTATGGCAGTTCGGTGGTCGGTTTTGGCCAAAACCGCTACCGACCGACCGTATAAATTAGGGACACTGATAAGATGGTTACCTTTAAATCAGGAACCTCAGTATCCTCCTCTCACTAAATCCACTTGTGCAGTTCTTTTGTTATTTTAATCCTGATAACAATAGAAATACCGCATAAGGATTTAGGGGGACTGTAAGGAAGGAAACCAGACTGAATTCTGTCAGTTTGAAAAGTTGTACAGTTCGCGATCCGCGGACGATATTTTCTGTTACTTACCCAGAAACTTGATTGATATCTATTTTAAAGGAGAGATTTTATCTCATGAAAAACCTTAGTTCAAATCCTTTAAATCTCTAATCCTTGAGATCAGAAGGTTATATCAAGCATGACAGGTTCTGGAAGAAAAGGGAAGAAACCTAGACAATTGTCTTCCCAAACAAGAGGATTCACATAGAATCATCTGATAATGAAGCCAGCCATACTTCTGTACAAAGTAATTCTGCTTCTACAGAAAGGAAGGAAATTCATCTAGATGAAAAGATGGATAAAGTACTTGAACAACTCAAATACTTTGCTGGTGAGATGGGTGCTCTCGCAAGTCATGTGAATACTTGCCTTCATGATCTTACTAAGAGAGTTGCAACCATTGGAGAACAACTTGGATCTTTAATATATTCAAGTAATAAGTCTATTCTCTCAATTAAGATAGTTGATTCCTTGTGAGAACTTGTTCTTACTTTTGCCTAAGGAATATAAACTATATCTAAAAGTAGTTTGCGTTTTCATGTTTTTTAGAGTTTTTCAGCATGTACTACTTTATTCCATTAATAAAAGTTCTTTTTAGATAATTATTAATGATGTTTGCAATATTTGATTTGTCTACCCTCAATCTTATTGCAATACACAACTTTTATTGCTTCGGTAATAACACAAAGTTGTGTCATGTTCTACGTAGTTAATCTCGGTCTCGGTCTTATCTCGGTCGGCGACCGAAACACTGAGACAAGTTTATCTCACTGAGATTCTCGGTGAAATCTCGGATGACTTTCTTGGACTATATACAAGTAACGCGTACAATTATATGAATGTGTAGTATAACTAACTACACACAAGACCCAAATGTCACATATAAATATGTACTTGGACATATGGGGAAGTGAGGCGGTGACTCTAGGTATTACTTTGCCCCTATTATTCTAAGCTCTTTGCATCTGATGCCATTAATTTTTAAACTGTAAAGCACCTTAATTTATCGACTCATCTTCTTATCATCACTCTTCTCATTACCGCAAGGGCCCAAGTCTCTGAACTTCCTATTTTCCCATTACAGCAACTCTCTTCTTAAATCCTAACTTAGCTATTGTTAACTTCCTCTTATCTAGCTATTGTTAACTACCACAACTTCCATCTCCTTATAAGGAACTGAAGATTAATTGGTGTAAGATGTAACAAAGATTTACAAAAGAAAGCAAAAAGAAAAAGGATTTTAATTATTTTGTTGGAAGATTAATTGATCTGTAATCTTATACTTCATCATGGATTTTGAATTTGTGGGTCATGATATATTAATGGAATGAAGAAGATTAGTGTTTTCAATCTAGTTGGAAAACAGTGATTGAATGTTTGGAGATGTCTGTTCTTCTTTCGTATTTTTTTAGTTTTTTTAATTGTTTGTTAATTTGTGGATACTGATTCGCACATAAACGATATCTCGCCGATTTTTTTCACCGGTTTTAGCCAATTTCGCCGAAATTCTCGTTAGAATTTTGTCCCTGTTTTACCGGCTGATTCGTCTCGCTTAGGTACCGAGACCGAGAATTCCGGCAAGATCTCGGCCATATCGGCCGAGATCGACTACATAGGTCATGTTACAAAAGGTAAGTTTTTTCTCACGATCAAGAAACTTTTGATTTTATGATTTTTAGGGTTTCCAAAAGCTCAAAAATTATATACTCTTTTCCAAAAAATTGGCTAAGGAAAGGAGTTGTAAACAAAAAATGGATACATTAAATTGTTTGTCCAAGTTAAGCTTTGCAGTTGTTCTTTATTGAATAACACCACATGGGGGAGAGTTCTTAAATGATCTTGTGCTCAATAACAAATCTTTTTGGGGAGCGTGTATGTGGAATATTAGGAGAAAAGTGTATCTATATTTCTCCAAAAGATGAATCAACTTAGAAATCCTCGTTCTGATTTCCTAGTTATGTCATCTTAAACTTGATATGCGAGTACATCCTTGACTTGATTATCCGATAGGCTTGAAACCCTAAGTCTCAACTAGTTTGTCATATTTTTGTGACAGATAGGGGGGAATACATATGGTTTCTTGTTCTTGTGGTTCTTAACCATAAGGGGAGAACACCGTATTGCTTACTTATGTACTTTTCCGAAAGTATCAAGTAAGGGGGAGTAAATATTGGTCTTCATACCAATCTGGCGAAAAAAGGTATAAAGATTAAGGGGGAGCTTCGTATCAAGAATGAGTAAAATCACTTTATAAGTTTTGGTACACGAACTTTAAAGTTTCTCTGATTCTTACTCTTTGCACAAACAACATGTGGGATTAGCATATTAACCCATGTAAGCTTGAGCGTACCTATGTGGTTATTTGAGTTGGATATGTTGTGGTGTTGTCTATGAATTTTTCAACAGGAGTTAAACGAACACATCAAGACTCAAAGGAGAAGTTGAAGAATTCAAGAAATCAAGATACATCTGGGTTAGATCTTTATTGTATATCTTTCGAATCCATATGTAAATTGGTTTTGTCACTAAAATTGACAAAGGGGGAGATTGTTAGGGCATTGTCCGGTCAAACCCACTAGCGTTGGTATGTCAAGTTGGTTGTCAGTTTAAGGTGTCAAAACACAATTCTTGATTTAGCCTACTAGAGTTTAGATTTCAGAATTGGGATATAGACAAAGTAGTAGAGACCTTGAAGACGAAGACAACAAATATAAAGAAGACATCAAATATTCTTCATCGACAAAAGGTTAGTAGGAGTTATGACTTTTATGGAAATTCTTTTATTCTACTTATTCTATCTTTCGATATAGTCAGCTATTTTAGTAGAGTTATAACGATTGAGATTTTGTATTCTTATCCACATAACCATGAGTTATGTTAGTATTTGTTCCCACAATACTAAGGTTACAAGATGCGTGAGATAGATTCGATACCCTTTCCAGTGCAATGGTTTGCTTGCAAATCACATGTAGAAAATGGATGAATCTGAAGTAGTACTCTGGAGCAGAGTCCAATGGATTATAGCTGAGGGCGTAGTAACACGTCTAAGTGGCCCAGTCCAGAAATTCCAGCAGATCCAGTTAAACCCTAATCTGAGGGACAACAGTTCACGAACCGGTTTGTGAACAGTGGCACCGAAAATTTCTTATGTGTCTCAAAACGTTGTTTTGTATACGTACATGTACGTGAACACCAGATTCAATGTATTTGGCCTGAATTCAGACGGACGGTTCACAACCATCCACGTGGATTTTCTGCGGGAATTTCACATGGGTTAAACATCTAACTCCTTTATCTCTTAGTTGTACTTGTGCTTATCAAAATATCTTTTGTGGTCCATCTAACGAATCTCAATGAGTCAATAAGATAAAGATTATCTCTGGTCTGTTGGATATCTATCTTGAAGTGATTTTGAGCTAAAAAATCACTTGGCAGATAAATGATAGAAGATTTTCAATTGAGATATATCTAAGGTTTCTTTGTGTGCAAGCCAGGTAACGGGTTCATTTACACGGCACTTGCTAACTTGTAGGTTAAGAAACTAGTTGTTTTATTCCTAAGAAACATATCTTATTGAGTGCTATAAATAGAGGGTTAAAGAGAGAAAACCACAAGCATCAAGCATACGCGAAGTTTCTCCGTGGAATTGATCGTAAACTCTTTGCACTTCGGTGTAAGCTTGTTTTGGTATAGTCATTCTCTATTAGGTAGCAGTTGCTCTAGATGTGAGTAATGCTTTCCTTCATGGAGATCTTAAGGAGGATGTTTACATGGTGCATCCACCTGGTTATGTTGACAAAGAACATCCTGATTGGGTGTGCAAGCTTAATAAATCTTTATATGGGCTTAAACAAGCACCTAGAGCATGGTATGAGAAGTTTGTAGATGTTCTGGTCAGCATTAATTTTGTCCCCTCTGCTGCAGATTCCTCCATCTTTGTTCAGAAACTAGGCTCCAAATTACTTATGTGCTGGTTTATGTTGATGATATCGTCATCGCTGGTAATGACTGCAATCATTGTGATGCTATTGTTAGGGCATTGTCCGGTCAAACCCAGTGGTGTTGGTATGTCAAGATAGTTGTCAGTTTTAGGTGTCAAAACACAATTTTTGATTTAGTCTACTATAGTTTAGATTTCGGAATTTGGATATTGACGAAGTAGTAGACACCTTGAAGACAAAGACTGCGTTTACAAATAAGACATCAAATATTCTTCATCGACAAAAGGTTAATAGGAGTTATGACTTTATATGGAATTTATTATATGCTACTTATTCTATCTTTCGAAATAAACGGATACTTTAGTAGAGATATAGCAATTGAGATTTGTACTCTTGTCTACATAACCATGAGTTATGTTGGTATGTGTTCCCACTGTAACAGTCTAAAATCCCAAGGGTTAGATATTAGACTGTACACCCAAATATCATACATTATTATGCACAGAATCATACCTAAGCATACATCTAATAAACAACATAGAAGATATTAAGGAGTTTAAGGTTAGAGATACTTGACAATGGTTTTTACTTGGTTCGCCCTCATAAAAGAGGACTACATCCAAGGGGTTCCACTAATATAAGCATGATTACAATTCTCTCACCTTGCAAATCTTTTAAGTCTGATCTCTCAACAAGAACCCTAATCTCGGCATTGGGTTATGGAGAGCAAGTGTATCACTTTTCCTCTCTCTAGACCAAACCAAGAAATGTCCAACCCTTTTCTCAAAGGTTTCTCTCGCTATTTATAGAAGATTACAAAGTGGGAAACAGCTAATACAAACAATACTCTTTCTGACACTATTTTGTTCCTTCTCGTCGACACACTATGTCGCCGAGGTAGTATTTCGCTTATCTGATCTTGGCGGGCAAGTCTTCCTAAGGATAAGGATTGCTGACGAGGTTTCCACCGAGTCAACAAGTCAACTCTGACCATCTATCCGTCCTGACGAGTAGTAAATGCTCAACTACTTCCTATCTACCTCCGCTGTGGCGCCCTTACTTTCGCTGATATCACTTCGCTTGTTAGCTCCTTCAGTGTATCTCGCTGGAACGTCATATTGTCGAATGCTTCGCCCAAAGCTTCTATCTGTGATTCCACACTTCTCGTGAGTGACATCTTTAGTACATCTTCGCCCTTAGGATGCTATTATCAGGCAAAGGCATTTTCTACCCTTACATTTTGCTTCTTTCATCTCCAAGATCTTTGATCGCCGGGGATGAAATCTTTCTTGACTCGCCGAAAATACCGCGCCCACGTTCTCCACTTCTGCTTCAGTTACGCCACACGTCAAGCATGCAAGAGTTTCGCTTTATGACTTGTAACCGGCAACACCGGTTCGCCTTCATCTTCTGTCCTATAAAACCAACTTTTTATCTTTCTTCAGCTTCCTTTTTTCGAAATTTTCTAACTTCTTCATCCTCAAAAGCCTTCTGCAACTTTTTTCTCAACTCCTAAACCCTGCCGGAAAAATTGCTGCTGTTGCTGCTTCAATCGTTCCTGCTTTCCTTGAATCTCATCGAACCCAGTTTTCTTTCATCATAACCTTCCTCCTACACTTTTTTCTTTAGTTCAAACTCTATATCCTTCGACTTCTCTTTGATTTACTCATCTTTTCCGGCTGTTCTTGTTTTTCCGGTTAGTCGCCATCTCGTCTGCAAATTTTCCGATACCAACTTCGTGCCTATGGCTTCTACCGCTCAAACTTCTTCTCCCCCTGCAAAACCTGCCGCTCAAATAGTCGGCACGCCAACCAATGAGACTTGATCTCCATCTTCTCTTACCGCTACCAAGACTTCCACACGAACATCATGGAAGCAATGGCCTGAGTACTGCGCTCATGACAAAATCTTCATTGCACCCTGAACGCTGAATCACTTTAAAAGCTTAAAAAAGGCTTCAACTCCTACTACTCTAGAAGATCTTTGCATGAGTGGTTAACACGCCGAGAAATCCGTGACTGCTTATGGTACGCTCAAGGCTGGGAAGGCGGATTTATTCCCTTTGTATGATCCCGCCGATACGTTCATGTGCGATCTATTTGTGGTGCTAAAGAAAAGTCCCTTTCATCTTACGGCGAATGCCATTCGCATTTTGGTGGAGTGGAAGCTTCGCCGCAATAACAAAACCAACTATCCAGACTTGTTCGAGGAGGGTTTGTTTTCTCTGGAGGAATATATAGTTGAAAACATCCTAAAGCAGTATGATGTTCTTCCTTCTACGATAAGGGGTGAGCCCTGGGCTTATCGCTTTGTTACCAAGAAAAAGTTAAAGGAGGTCATGCTTGGTGCTGTAGATGCCAAGGAAGTTACTGGTACCACCACGACGAGAAAGAGTACCGAGTGCGGCTGGTCCAATTTGCCTTGCTTGTTAGAAGGCCCTTGGTTGTTAGGATGGTGTGACAAAGATAAGACGATCAAGCGGTTAGACTTTCCTGAAGAACACAAGCGCTTCAAAGATCATGATTTCCTCCAAGTGAATTGGGATGAGGAGAAATTATATCGTGATACGGATGGGAAAATTCGTATGGATCCAAAGGGCAATTGGATGCTATTGCCCTCCACCGTCAAGAAATCTAGCACTGCTGCCAAAAAGTCTAGCACCACCAAGAAGAGAAAGTCATCAGAAACCACCGTTGGGACTGCAAATCAGGTAGCGAGCAATTTTTCTTCCTTGGAATATATATCTCTATTGTCTCTGGGTTGTCTTAGAAAATCACAACGGAAGATCTGGTAACAAACACATTAAGTCTTGCTTATTTTAAAAATATGTTTGTATATATTTTTTAAAAAAATATCTATATTTGCCTCTGTTTGTTTCAAGATCTGATAGTTGTGCCATCTTATTCGCAGGATGCTCCCGCCTTGACTCCTGAAGAAGAACTCCGTCAAACACTAAAAAGGCTCAAGGCAACTCCCTCCGCCGAGAATCCTCAAGGCGAACCCTCCGCTAACGTTAGCGAGACCTTGCCTCAGCAACCTGTTGTGGTGTTGCCTCAGTCAGCTTCCACTCGTCCAAGGCGTACAACTCCAGCTTCAACAAAACCTCCTTCTAAGAAGTTTCTGATTCATCTTAAAGGAAAGACTGCTACATCTGATAACTTGGAAACCATCTCCGAGGAGAAGGATGTCGATGTAGTGATGACTGACTCAGAACCTGTGAAGACTCAGCTTGAGCAAGAATCTGTGGTCTCTGGAACTAATCTTGGCGAGAATGTTGTTAACCCCCAGCAATCCCTTACTACCAATACCGCTCCTACCAGTCCTGTTGGTGAGATTGGGGCTCCAAGTTCTTCCTTCGCTGCTCTCACAGACTTGCACAAGATGCCTCCTGGCGATAGGCCTCCCAGATTTCCAAGAGGGGTGCTACCGGCGAAATAGTTAACAGACTTGCTGATTCTTTCGCTAAATTACTCTCGCTAGAGGAGAAGGGAAGCTTGAATTCTCTTTATTATGAGACAATGGTGAAATACTCCACAACGGGTTTCGCTCATACCCGGGATTTATCTTCTGCCGCACATGATCTAACTCCTCAAGAGCATTTTACTATGGCTGCTATGGTGATTGTTCGTCTTGGTATTTCTTTCTTCTTTTGCACTTATGATTTGTTTTACTGACTTCTTTTCTTCCTGCCTCAGGGGTTTCAACATTGTTTGAGTCTCATTGACACATTTGAGGCACAAGGCGATAGAATTTGTTTTCTGACTCGCGAAAATAAAGATCTTGAGCACCAAGTGAAGGAGAAGGAAGCAGACGCAGCAAAATGGCTTAACGCTAGCATCAAGGGTTCCAATGAGCATGACGAACTCCAAGGTAATCCTTTCTTGTCCTTAGTTGTGAATTGTGAATTTTCTTTATACTTCTAGCCTTTCGCCGAAACCCTTAGATCTTGCCCCTTCCAAGGTTGCCGACAGCATTCTGACACCCGACTGAAGCGAGTTGAAACCGAGATAGATAACTTGGCGGATGCTAATGCTAGGCAGTGCAATTTGCTGTTTGGCCAGGCTAAGACTATTAAGTGGTATCGCCAAGAGTTAGATTATGTTAGCGAACTGAATGTTAACCTTGATAATCTTCCCAAATCTTCCCAGGCCAATTTGAAATGGACTGAGAGTGAACGTGATAACGCTCGCCGGCTAGCTGAACTTAACAACAAGCGAAGGGAGACTGCCATTGTGGATCATATGAGGGCGAGCTCTTTATATCAAGAGAAAAAAACAAGGGCTGACAAGCTTGCCTCTCGCTTAAACCTGGGAATTTCTGAGAGAGATACCGCTCAGCAGGAAATTCAAAGGTGGAAAGATTTTGCAAAAATCCATGGCGATAGGGCCATACAATTCAATAACCAATTGATGTCTCACTTCAGCAAGTGACAAGCGTTTCCGGCTCCTCTATCAATACTAGGTTTGAGTCCCATCTAAATCTCCTTAGAGAAGCCCAAACTGGTGCTTGTAGGCACATGAGCGAGCTAGAAGGTAGATTTCTAGGATACTTTTCGCTGTATTTTTATCTTTGCCTCAGCTCTAACCAGATTGTGCAGGACCATCAACTTTGTACTGACACAATTTCTGAATTGGCTGGGAAGCTCGCTCATCACAATGGCTGCAAGGAGAGACTAAACCAGGCTTTGGAACAAAATTGCCAATGCCCCAACCAAATTGCTGAATTGAATCTTCAGCTCCAAGATCACAAAAAGTGCCAGGCGAACATTGAGGGCCTTGATAGCAAAGTAAAGTATCTAGGGAAAATCCAGGATGGGCTCAAAACTGACTTGAGCCAGGCTCAGAAAGATCTCAGGGATCAAGCAACCAAGCATAGCCAACAGCTGTTTTTGCTGGATTTCGTCGCCGTTCAAGAGTTTGTTAATACAAAGTTTCCTAAACTTAAACTCAAGATACCCGCCAAGTATGCCATTGCTCCAAAACTTCCCACTGTGAACGAGGTTGTGGATTGTGATCAAGATGGCGAAGGTTCTGGGTCTGGCAAAGAAGAAGAAGAAGATGATGAAAATATTGGGGCAGAAACAAATGAAGAAGAAGAAGAGGAGGATGAAAATGAAGAACCCGAGCAAGAAGAAGAAAGCGAAGAAGATATTGGCGGTGAAGAAGATGAAAAGAGAAGATAAATCAATTGATGAAACCCAAAATGCTGAAGCAACCGGCAGTGGGAAAGGAGGCGAAGAAGAAAAAGATGAAGAAGAAAAAGAGAAGGGAAATGAAGAAGAAAGGGACGAAACAGACTATCCTCTTACAATCTTCAATGTTTTCTTTTATTTCTGCCATTTTTCTTTTATTCTCGTTGTAGTGAACTGCATCATCTTCATTTCAAATATCGTAACAAGAATGTGACTTTTATGCTTTCCACCATGTATGATTTTCCTTTTGTGGATTCGGCGTACTATTTTCACGTTTGTCTTCAAAGACTTAACATTCCATTGAATGAAGTCATGTGCTTGTACAACCAACAATTTCATGCAGAGCCTAGATTAACACCCCAGCTGTAACCATTACTTGTGCCCGTCGGCGATCTATTATAAGTTGTTTGGGTTTCCCAGTAGGCTGATTACACGATGGCTCTCGTCGGAGTGATGCTACGGTGGCTCTCGCCGGTAAGGTCTTATTCGCCAAACACTTACAGACCAACAAGTAACACGACTGGCCTTACAGCTAACCTGGGTCGGGCTTACCATTACAAGGAGGTTATTCACTCAATGAAGCAAGTAAGCTTTCATGTCTCTGAAGTGAGAGCCTTTAGCTTCACTTAGTTTTATTAATTGGGGGCATTATGCCTTTAGTGGTGGCGCTTGGCCTTAGTACCTGATTAGGGTTTTTTGTATGTATGGCATGTTGCCTCAATTTATGGCTTTATAGCCTTGTAAACATTTGGCACTTTTGCCTTAGTAAATGGCTTTGTAGCCTGATGGTGGGCATTTTTGCCTCAGCGTGTTATACTCTTGGACTATGACTTTACTATTTTAGCGAAGCCATTAGGCTTTGGATGTCGTTGTGGTTAGAGTACCCAGCGAAAAATTTAAATGACACCATGACTTGTTAACGGGGTTCGTCACATAATAGCAAACCTACGTCCTCGGATCTTATTCGCTGTTGTTTTACATAAACTAATAAGATTTCTTGGGTATTATGCCCGCCCAAGACTTCGGATTTTTACTTTGTTACTTTCAAGGATAATACTTCTTGATGAATTTGGTGTTCCAAGGATGTTCTAGCTCCATGCCATGTTCATCAATCAGCACATATGCTCCGCTTCCAGCTACCCTTTTGATTATATAAGGGCCTTCCCACACTGGTTCCAACTTCCTACATCCCTTTCGCTGGGATGGGGGAATTTCTCGAAGTACCAACTCGCCAGGTTGATATTCTCTTGGGATCACTCGCTTGTTGTATTCTCTAAACAATCGTCGATGATAATTTTCCATGTGCGTAAGAGCGATCAACCGTTGTTCTTCTTGGTCATCCATCTTTGCCAGGATCAAGTCGGTATTTAGATTCTTCTACCATGCCTCATGCTTTGTAGTTGGTAGAATTACTTCAGATGGGAGTACTGCTTCAGCGCCAAAAGTAAGTAGGAAAGGGGATGCTCCAGTTGCTTCTCTGACAGTAGTTCTGTAAGACCACAAAACATTATGTAAATGTTCGCACCATGTTTTTTTATGATTCTCCACCCTTTTCTTCAGCCCCATATTCCAATAGTCTTGTTGGTGGCTTCCGCTTGTCCATTACTCTGAGGGTATAATGGAGTTGACTTTCCTAGTTTGACGTTGTAAGTAGCAAGTAATTTTCTAATGTTGTCGCCAACAAGTTCCTTTCCATTATCAGTACATATTTCCGCCGGTACGCCGAATCTGCAAAATATATTCTCCCAAATGAATGTGAATACTTCTTGTCCTGTCTTCTTTTTGATAGCTTTGGCCTCACACCACTTGGTAAAATAATCTGTCGCCACAATGATGTATTTCCGTTGTCCTGAGCCTGGAGTCAGCGGCCCAATTATGTCAATGCCCCACTTGGCGAAGGGCCAAGGACTGAGCACTGAGTTTAATGACGTCGCTGGTGCTTTAATTCTTCTTCCATACAACTGACATTGCTTGCATCGGCGAGCATGTTCTTTGGCATCGCTATTCATCCAGGGCTAATAGTACCCTTGCATTCTAACTTTCAAAGCTAAGTCTCTCTGGCCGCTATGATTCCACAATCTCCTTCATAGATTGATTCTAGTAATTTCTTGCCCTCTTCTCTTGATACACATCGTAGCAACGGTCCAGAGAATGACCGGCGGTACATAATTCCATCTCGAAGCTCATAGTTCGCCGATCTGCTAATGACTTGGTGAGCTAAAATCTGTTTTCCTGGTAGCGTAAGACAATCCAAGTAATACCGTATCGGCGTTCTCCAATCTGTTTCCGCTGACTCTTCTGTGCTTGTTGCCAATACCTCCCTTTGCTCTCGTTCCTCCACCGAAGATTGCTTCACCCTTTCAATAGCTATTGAAGTAATATCAGGATTTGTCAGCATATATGAAATAAAAGCCAAGGCACCAGCATGCCTATTATCCTTTCTGCAGATGTGACGAAACTTGATACCCGGAATCTCCCGTGCATACTCCCTAGCAAGTTTAAGATACTTCTGCAGAGAAGAGTCTGATGCTTGATAGCGCCCAGAGATTTGCCGAATCACCAGTTGAGAGTCACTTTTCAA
This sequence comes from Papaver nudicaule, assembly GCA_023529015.1. NCBI lineage: Eukaryota > Viridiplantae > Streptophyta > Magnoliopsida > Ranunculales > Papaveraceae > Papaver > Papaver nudicaule. The sequence goes on from JAJJMA010133087.1 coordinate 20,198, forward strand.
TCTAACATTTTCTCTAATATTCATCTAAATAAGTAACCTCATGGCATGGATAACTGCTTCGTATTCTGCTTCATTAATTGTCGCTGGAAATTCCAACCTTAGCGAGTGGACTATTATGGCCCCCTTCGGCGAGGTAAACACGATTCCTATTCCCTTTCCTTATTTATTGGATGAGCCGTCAACATACACTTCCCATCCTGTAGGACTGCATTTTAGTAGTTCTGGCATCTCGTTCTCCTGCTCGTCTAGCGAAAAAGGGATGTCTTCTATTTCTTCTTCTTCTTCGATTGGGAAGTCGGCGAGGAAATCCGCAATAACTTGTGACCGTTGTGCTGTACGTATTTCGTATTGGACGCCGAATTGCTCAATCTGCGCGTTCCATTTAGCGATTCGCCCTACTCTTTGAGAGCTATGCAAAATTGATTCTATAGGAGTTTTAGTTAGAACCACAATCGGGTGAGCGTGAAAGTATGGACGCAACCGCTGAGATGCGAAAACTAACGCCAAGATTAATTGCTCGATTTTGGTATAATTCTTTTCTGCTCCTTGCAATGTTCTGCTAATATAGTAAATAGGCGTTTATCCGCCCTTGGTTCTTACAAGCACAGCGCTGATGGCGAAGGGTGCTGCAGCGAGATAAACTCTAAGTTCTTCGCCATGCTCAGGTGGTTGAATCGCTGGAAGAGTAGCGAGGTACTTTTTAATACCTTAAAAGGCAGCTTCATGTGCCTCAGTCCAGTTTAACTTTTCTCCTTTCTTCAATGTCTGGAAGAATAATTTGCATTTGTCAGAGAATCTGGAGATAAATCTATTAAGCGACGCCAGAGTTCCGTTGAGTCGCATGACATCCTTCACTGTTACTGGCGAAGGCATATATATGATCGCCTTAATCTTGGCCTGATCAGCTTCTACACCTTTCTTGGTGACGACATACCCCAGGAATTTTCCAGAAGTTACGCCAAAAACACACTTCGCCGAATTTATCTTTAGTTTGGTGATACGCATGTGATCAAATATCTCTCTGAGATCCTGCACGTGAGTTTGTTTCTTCTTGCTCTTTACAAGCATATCATCAACGTAAACCTCCATTGTCTTACCAATCCACTTTTCGAACATTTTCTGGGCCATCTCTTGGTACGTGGCGTCGGCGTTCTTTAGTCCAAAGGGCATCCGAGTATAACAAAACAATCCCTTGGTGGAGAAGAAGGCGGTATGTTTTTGATCTTCCTCCGCCAATGGTATTTGGTTATACCCAGAGTAACCATCCATAAATGACAGCAACTTATGTCCTGACGTGGCGTCTACTGTTTGATCGATACTTGGCAGCGGGAAACTATTCTTTGGACATGCCCTGTTGAGGTCGCTGAAGTCGATGCAGATCCGTACTCCCTTGTTCTTCTTAGGTACCACCACCATATTGGCTATCCATTGAGGATATTGCACTGGTCTTATGATACCAGATGCCCTCATCTTATCAATCTCTGCTTCTACTGCTTCCTTGTAGCGGGGGCCAATTTCCTTATCCTTTGCTTGAAAGGCCTAATATCTAGCTTATGACATGCTATCGCCGGGTCAATGCCTGGCATTTCATTCATGCCCCAAGCGAAGACGTCAACATACTCTTTGAGTAATGGTTGAAGCTTCGCCGACTCGTCTTCATTCAATAAAGTGCCTATCTTTACCATTTTCGGATCGTTTTCTTCGCCAATGTTTATATCTCTAGTTGGTTCCACCGCCGTAAAATGTAATTCGGGTTCTCCCATCGACGATGGTTCCTTTAATTGCTATAAGGTCTTTCCTTCAGGATTCGCCATATCCTCTACTGAGTTTACTGAATGCGCATACTTGGAGGGGTCAACGATGAAGTCTTGAATCTCTTGCTCCTTTAAGGCTTCTTTACCATGTTTCTTCTCCTCTGCAATTCAGGCTTTCCTATTTTCTCACATCTGTATATCTGTTGTATTGCAAGCTTTCGCCACTGCCAAATCTCCTACATACTCGGCGACTCCTTTAGGTGTTGGAAACCTTAGACGTTGGTGGTAAGTAGACGATACTCCCTTTAGGCTGTGCAGCCATGGTCTTTCAAGGATTGCAGCATACAGCGAATCAACATCCACAATACAAAGAGTAGTGTTCAAAAAGTATTCATCACAGATCACAATCTTGAATTCAATTTCGCCTTTAGGCTTAGAAGCAATCCCATTAAATCCATAAATATTGTAGGAGGAAACTGTCGACGAAGGGATTTTGGTATCTTTCGCTTTCATAGCCTCATAAGCAGAGTTGAAAAGAATATCCACTGAACTGCCCGGATCAATAAGCACTTTAGGCAATCTGAATCTCCCCATTTGAATTGTACGAGTAGAAAATCTGCATAGGTACTCAAGGTGCCATATCCATCAGATCTACTCATACATACAGTAATTAGTTGAGATTCGATGGTGCGAGGACCATAAGAACAGTGCCGAGGACACTATGAACAGTAATTAAAGACTAAAATGTATAATAGTAAAGGCAAAGTATAAAGGATTTAAATGTATTTCGATGTTGTGATTACAAGAATATAACCTTAAGGAACCAGAGGAGATAACAAACCTAATCTCTCTCTCGCTGCTTAGGCTCAATCCAACTAGAATCCAACCCTTACAATGTTTTCCAAGCTCGCCTTATATAGGCCGAGCTTGGGTGGTTTACAGCTAATAAGACAAACAACTCAATCGTGGTGGTGTCAGTCCCTGTCGAGTAAGGCGGTGGTGCCCCGAGGTTGATTTCTGGTCTTCGGTCCCTCGACATGGTCCGAATCCTTTCCTTTCGACCCTTCGCCTCGCTCGTGTGTGACTTTCTTTGGGAGGATCCGAGATCTTGATGTCGGTCCTCTCGGTGTGGTTAGGCTTCCTGGATGCGAGACATGTGTACCGAGGGGTTTTACCCCCTACATGAATGGTGAGGACCAGAGGATTATTATGGTTTCTTCCCTCTGGCGGTATCTCGTCAGCGGAAAAGCCTACACAAGCCTTCATCCACTCCTGCAGGGGTTCTTGCTTAGCAGCGACGCTACAAATTTCATTTCCCATTCTATCTTGCTTATGCACTCTGGATAGAACATTGTCGTGGAACTCATCCCTGGTAATCTTTGAATGCACAATGGAAAAACAGTCCAACTACAACAAATCACGCTCTACTTTTACCTCATACACGTTGGGACTTGAGCTGGAATAGCTTGAATTGGTTGAACCATGATAGGTGGTGGTGGCGGCAACTCTAGGAACTCCTGAAATTTCCCCAAGCGAATGAACCTATGAACCTCCTGCTGCACGCCAGTACAGTTTTCAGTTGTGTGGCCGTGGAACTGATGGAACTGACAAAAGGAGTTGGTGTTAGTTGGCGGGACTCTGGGATTCCCTCTATTATAAGGATATCGGATATCGTCTCTACAATTTGAGCTCTCGATTTGCTCTCATGCGTCAGTATAAGAAACACGTAACTTTGGTAAAGTAGCATCTTGAAAAGGCAGCTGGTTGCCTCTTCCAAATTTGCGGTTATCTCCATTGTATCTTCTATCGCCATTCCCATTTCGCCGATTATCACGTCCACCTCTGCCATTGTTTCCTCCTCGATTATCTTGCCTATCTCTTCCATCATAGTTGTCTCGCTTTTGTGAATTCCAATGTTGTTCGGCGGTAACTTGTTGTTGTTGTTTTACTACTTCATGTACTACCATCGCCGAAGAGGGAATTTGCGCCAACCTCTGCTGCTCTGCTTTCTTCCACTCTTTTCTTATTTCTTCCTGCTCCTCAAAAGAATAATTATTGATCGAGTGAATTTGCTTCACTCTCTCTCTTTTTAGGCGAAGCTCCTCTGCTTGGATTTCTTCATAATTTACCCATTCATCCTGCATAGCCCTCAAAGTTTTCATATCTTTTGGTGCCTCCCAGAATAATTTTTGATAC
>JAJJMA010133112.1:0-13999 GCA_023529015.1 Papaver nudicaule
TGGTGACGACATTTGGAAGTAATAATATCTAAGGAGATTTTTGAAACTAAGGACACGTTTTCGAATTGAGATCTATCCCAGGGATCATATTTGGTAAGCACCATATTTCGAATTAAAAAGAAATATCCAAATATACCTTAAGATATTATTTGTTTTGATTGCTCTTGGCTAAACATATTTCGAAAATATATTTTCTTTATGGAATATATTTTTCTTAAATGTAAAATGCTAGAGTATTAGTTCTTATTAAATGCTATGAGACTAAATGGGGAATTTCGGAACTATTATGTAAATGTGCTTTGTGGAATTTCCGAAATTAACTTTGCCTCATTTCAAAGATAAAGCCTTAGTCAATATAAATAGGAGTGGTATATATCCTAAAAGCTTAATCCCCTTGGCCAAGCTCTTCTTCGGAATTGTAAGCTTGTGTTGACGCTTTTCTTTTCAGTTACCTTTGAGCTTTTGCTCTCGGTCTAAAACTGCGTGAAAGTCTTCTCTTGGGATCGAGAAGCCTAGAAGTACCTCTTACGGGAAACTAGTTTATGTTTACTAGTCTTCTTTGTATTGTACTTGTGTTCGGTTCTATCACGTCTATCAAACCTAACGATCTTGTTTATTCTAAGGTCCTTCTCTTCTGATATAAGGCCACTCAAGATCGTTGTGATTAGAACATATTCTTTATCTATTAACCTGGATTTGTCAGCAAGCCGCTTTCGGTTTATGTGCCCAAACTATAAATATTGAGTGGAATCAAGATCAATGTTATTGGATTTGTTCTTTGCAGGTACATCGTTCTTCACGGTCATATCATATCGTACTTGCTACAGCTATCTACTTGATTCCAACTGGGACGACAAGGTTGCTCTTTCGGGAGTTTAGGTTTTGAAACCTTGATCGATATCTCAAGGTGTTTATTGCCTAAGTAAACTTAATAACCTCGCTCTTGGTGTGAAAAGACTTCGGTGAAATATATGTTAGTTACCAAGGATATCATCTAGCGATTTGACCTGCAGTTATTTGGTTGTTGTCCATAAGGTTGTAATCGTCCGATTAGAGGCCGGGTAGCGATAGTCCTCGCGACGGGCTGTGAGGCAACTCTTGCGTAAGACAGTAACGGGCGTCTGTTTACGTAGGGGAGTACATGTGCGTGACCACCTTGCTGTGGTTGGAGGCGTAGGAATACTGAGGGGAAATCTTTGTGACTAATAGTCGTATTAGGGTCATATTGTCTGCACCAGCTAGTCCGAAGTGTGAGAGTAGGTGTGTTGGCGGCTTAATTCTTAAGAGTATTCAAAACTGGACTAGGTCCCGAGGTTTTTCTACGAGTTTGTAGTTTCCTCGTTAACAAAATCTTGTGTGTACTTTACTTTACTTCCGCATTATATTTGAGTCATCTTATATAATTAAAGTATCGTACTTGGTTGGTTGACATAGTCTTTCGGATTCTTGTATTGACTCCCTTGTGTGAATCAATCATATCTGAAAGAGATCTTGTTCTTGAGTTCTTGATTTCAGGAACCGGTCAAGGTTTGACTTATAGGTAGACTAAAATAAAAGATTGGTGGTGTACTCGGTACCCTCGTCTTTACACTTATCTATTTTAATGAGATGAAATTTCAACCGAGAGACTTTACAAGAGTGTATCCCTCAAAACTGGTTAGAGTAAACGAAAAGACTTCTGCAAGAAGTTCTCTCAATTTCTGCCGAGACCTCACGTTGATAACTGTATGTGAGATGGCAAGAAATTATACAGTTATGTCGTGTCACGTCGAGCATACTTATGCTCAGTTAGTGATTGGGTAGATAGAAGTTTCCTTATGTGACCACTCACCCTTTTTCTCACGGAACTTTCTGTCAAAATTGTCTTGCACATATTTCTGTATGAAAGAAAATCCTTGAAGAAGGTTGTCTTGCACATAAGCAGTGTTTTCTAGTCACTTTGTTATGGCTAAAGTAGTACACACATGGTTTTAGTTTTCTTGAGGTCATAGAAAAGTGAAATGACTGATTGTGAATCTCATCATTGTTTGAGACTCGTAGCATTTCACAAATTCCAACAGTAACAACATGAGTTCATACAAGAGAGTATTTTTCCTGTGTTCTTTACCTTCTTTTAGCGTGAGATTTCTTTTCTTTCTCAAAAGGTGGAGTTTCCCTTGAGAAAGACATAATAGGAGTTCCTTACAAAGGTGACAAGTGGAAATGTCATCTGAAATGCCTCTTCTGAGATGGATACCCTCAATGCCCGTGTTTGTGCAACATGCCTTCTCGTTATTAAGTGACTTCGGCTACAGTCTTCTTCCATGTTGCGAGTATATGTCGGTTTACTTCTTCGATGGGCTTCATCTTCGAGTTTGGTGTGCACTTTGAGGGGAGCTTGGGTCTCAAGCTGGGTAGCTACTTCGAAGGTGTAATCGGATCGAGATGGTATCTTCGACTGTGGTCAATTGTTCGTATGCTTGGTCTTCGACTCTCTTCCGTGCTTCGTATTCATGATGTATTATCTTGCTTCTCTTCTAGGATGATGACACGTGGCTCGACGGAATTATGCCCCTACAAGAGATATTCTCTGATCTGAGTTTGTCATAATTGTCAGGCAGCTGATTATATTCAGAATTATTGGATTCTAGAATATGCAAGAGTTTCTCTTCCTTTGTGAATGCTTGTTCCAACTCGTTAGCACATTTAACAAAAAGCATGTTGATTCTTTTTAGCTCAAAGGCTTGTGTATTTGCCAGTGAGTTGAGCTCTTCAATATTGTCAATCTTGTTTAGATCTTTGGATAAAGCTTCAACATGAATGAGTTTGAAGTCAGCATTTCCAATCACATGCTCATGGCAATTAGACCACGTCCCATTTGAGAGGGTCGTCATGGCTTCTTCATTCGAGTATTTTTTTTATGGGAGAAACTATCCCTTTTGGTCGCATCTTGTGATATGTTAACTGGGCATGTTTTAGATTCTTTTAATATCTTACATTTTCCCATTATAGGTTGGATCGCCAACAAACACGGACTGTTAAGTCTTTTAAGTGTTTGCCCGCTCTGATACCAACTCAAAACTTATGAGGGTACCGAGTACACCACAAAATCCTTTTTCCCAACAACCTATAGATATAGCTTTGCACAACTTTTGCGGAATTAAGGTTGAATTAAACACTGGAAATCGATATAGCTTTGTACAAAGGAATCGAATCTAAACACTGTGACCACTCACCCTTTAATTGTACAAAGGTGTTTTAGGTGTAAAACAATAAAGAGAATCTGAGGGGTAAAGTGTGAAGTGTAATGATGTAATAAAAGATTATAATGGAATTCGAGAGGTCAAGATCGAACAAGACTCGCCTAAACCAAGAAATGGTCGTTCGAGTATTGCTTCAGTTACAAGAAGAGGATATAGGGTTGGTTTAGGGAGGGAAGCAGAGAAAGATGAGATCAGAGAATTGCTATGATTTTCTGTGATGTTGATGATTGAATTGCTAAAGAAGATTGGATATTCAGTTCTCACTAGATATTAAATCCTGAATGAGAAGAGTTAATCAATTATTGATGAGATTGATTGATTGAACTTGCACTGAACTAAACTCTTTGTTCTTGCTGAACTTGTCTGAGATCCTTTTCCAAACTGGTCGAGTGACCTATTTATAGCAATAGAATTCCAACTGATCTCGTAAGAAGTGGAAGAGTGGGAGTGTGGAGTAAGTGGGGCAAGTCTTGCGCCTAATATTAGGGAAGAATAAACCGCCCACTTTCTCATCCCCTCTTTTCAGCAACGTTCACACGACTTAGTTTTCTTTCTCATTAAGTGATTGAGCCGTTGCAATCACACGTGCCGTAGACCGCCAAACCAAAACCCTAAAGAATATCCCCCCATGTAACTTACTTGATTCTCGTAAGATTTGTTAAATATTTGTTAAGTCAAAGATGACTAGGTGCAAGTCGTACCAATTACTGGTAAACTCAGGACTTTGCGATAAGATAGAGATTTAAGCGATAAGCTTGAATATCCCTTTGAGATTTGGTCTAAGGATTGAGCCGGGCAATCGCCATTTAAACCAATGAGATAAATCTAAGGGTTGAGCTAGCAACCGCCATTTAGATAAGATAAGTCTAAGGATTGAGCTATGCAATCGCCAATTAGACTGAGAGGATTTCAGCAACTCTCTGTGGCAATAGTCAAATAAATACGACTTTCGATTTGCCATAAATATGAGAAATTGGCTTGTGGCATGTAATGCACCAATTCTCTGAGTAATGAAGACATATGAATGTCCAAAATAATATAAGTCATAGCCATGAGCCATGATTAAGAATTATAGCACTTATTTATAGAAGCAAGTCCATAATCAAGAAAAACAGACGAATGATGCTATCACAGCGTAGCCATCATCAAGAATGCATAAGCATTGCCAATATAAGACCTAAAGATAGGCCACAATAATTATAATAAGCCATGTTGCATGGTATAATAATCTTATTGAGAAGTTAGGCATAAGGCGCAAAGGATAAGCCATAACATTTATGTTATTTTTGGATTTCTGGACAGTTTGCATGTTATCCATTAATAAAATCGCCCAGGCCAGCCTATATTAGATAAAATTCCGAATTTTTAGTATGTTGTAGAGAACTCACAGAGGAAAATATTTCGTGAAGGAAGCGCCTCCTAATTCTTCACGGATTGGGCTGTAAAAATCGCGCAATGAAGAAATACGTGAGCTGCCAGATTTCCGAGCTCGATTAGGAAACTAGAGTATTATGGACTAAATAAAATCCATAATCCTCTAGGATTTGGATCAGTGGGACCCATAAATAGAGGGGAGGCTAGAGAAAGATATACTCTAGCCCCAAGGGGACAATGATAGCCGTGAGAGAGGAGAAGGCCGTGGCTCTCCATGAGCACAAGCAAGGGAAAACCGTAAGGCCTCCAAGGTTTGGCCACGCCCTGACTTTGGGCCTCCAAGATTTGGCCAAGGCATAGCCATGGAGCTCCAAAATTAGGCCAGAACAATAGCGTGGGTACCCATAATCAAGACAAGGAGGTGGCGTGGGCACCCAAGTGCCAAGGCACGCCAAAGACATGGATATCCAAAACTAGGGCAACCTAGAAGCATGGGTATCCAAAGCTAGGGCAGGGATTGGCCATGGGCCTCCAAGGAGAGGGGGCGTGAGCACAAGGATAAGTAATTGTCGTGGATAAAGATTAGGAATGGCCAAGGTGTGGCCGTGGGGATAAGCGCAAGGAATAGGCCAAGGTGTGGCCGGGGTTAAGCGCAGGGAATAGGCCAAGGTGATGGCGTGTATATCCAAGTGTTGGTGGCATGAATTGCCTAGGATTTGGCTCGAGCATGAGCTAGGCCAATGTGCATGCGTAGGTATTTTTACGTATAGGCTAGGGATATAGACCATGCTACTAGGCCAGGGTCGTCAGATATCAAAGCATGGCTAACGGCAACCAAAATATCTTATCCCTATCATAAAATAAATTCATACCTTATCTCGAGCTATTCCAGGACGCCAGAAATTGATGCGAAATTACTCCTGTGACCTCCTTGCCAAAAACCACCATCAATTAAAGGAATTGAATCTAAACACTGGAAATCGATACCTAACCACTGGTAATCGATCCAGTTGTAAATAGATTTATTATCAATTAAGGGAATCGAATCTAAACACTGGAAATCGATACCCAGCAATGGTAATCAATTCCTTTGCATGGTGATTGATTTCTAGTCTATACAAAACTAGAAACTGGCTTTGTAGCTAAGTGAAAAATCACTAGCACTCTGAATGCACAATATAGTCGAGTTAGAAAACTCTTATCAATATTAATGCAGGCATTCAGGTAATGAAGATGAACTTCATAAAGCCATTCACCATGAATCACTATTCAAAATACAAAGCTCCTAAAAGCTTGCATTGAATTGATTCGAGGAAAGCAGTGATGGAGTATAAGAAGAAGACTCCATATAGAAATGCTTTCTGGTCATGGAACTCAAGAAAAAGAGAGTTCATAAACAATGTCGAATACTAACAGTCAAAAGCTTCGATTAGAGTAATCATTCAGCTCATGGCAGAAGACCACTGAAATCATTGTGTCTAGAAGGACTAACCTTTTTGCTGAAGGAGGATATTGTCATTTGTTCTTCATTCGTTTTCAGTTCTTGATCATCAGTCTTCCAGATTTACCAGTCATCGTCTACCTAAAGGTCTAACCTAGTGAAGTCTGACTATTAGTAGACATGTTCAAGTGTACGAGTTTTGAACACTAAATTATGACAACCAAGCTTGACATACCAACGCCTGGTGGGTTTGACCGAGCATGCTCTAACAATCTCTCCCTTTGTCAAATTTAGTGAAAAAACTCTTTACAAAAGGATTTACATCAAAAACATAAAATTAAGAACTTAATTCTAGTCTTCAAATCCTTTTAAGAGCTTGAACATATTCATCTTCAACTTGTACCTGTAAAATTCATTATAGAGTACCTCGTTGAAGGTAAACATCAATAACTCGCTTACTCCCCCTAGATGTAAGCTTGGATATCAATCCATGAGTTAATTGATTGAGTATGTTACTCCCCCTTGATCAGAGCTTCAATTCTCTTTATCATTACAACACATAATGACATTTTTCTTATGACGAAGTCATAATACTTCTATGTATTACATTCTTACCAAAAATAATACTACACCAAAAATGCTGGGTATTACATTCTTACCTCCTTAAAAGAAAAGAAAAGCATATATTTAAAGTCAACAACAAACATGCATGACAATTTAAAAAGTAAAGTATTTTTTTATCGTCTCATGTAAGATCTAACGCCTGGTGCTCTGATACCAACTTGTAACACCCCGAGTTCCGGACCAGGGTCGAAACCCATTGGAGATCCGAACTCTGAACGTTACGGGCCGAACCGAAACAAATGTGACTATTTTATTTCTATTTATTTTCACCAAGCATAATTAGCCTTTTGAAATACATAAATTTAATTAATACTATGAATAACCTTCTAGCAACATTCTACGGGAAACATTCAATTAAGATTAAACTTCAATCGATTGGAAGAAAATAACACAATTATCAAGATTGAAAACCAAACTTAACGCTCACTTTTATGACTAGTGTTGAACCGTAATAGCGGTTTCCTACGTATCCATTCAGGGATCAAGCACGACTGTGGATCATCTCCAAATCCACACACCTGCTTTACACTTTTCAAGGCAATCCCACTAATTATTTTTAATGCACGAGTTTCCCAATTCTTGTCATGCCAAACCGCTATCGGGGTCATTACCGATAGTCGCACAGTATCCTCGGTTCGTGCTCCGCCTATCCATTTATCCTCGGTACGGGCATCGCGCCGTTTAATAACGGGTCATCACTTATCGGGATCATTACCAATAAGTTGCACGAGTATCCTCGGTTCGTGCCCCGCCTATCTTTGTATCCTCGGTACGGGCACCGCCTATCCGTTTAATAACGGGTCATCACTTATCGGGATCATTAACAATAAGTTGCACGAGTATCCTCGATTCGTGCCCCGCCTATCTGTATATCCTCGGTACGGGACCACCATCAAAACAATCATAAACATCAATTTACAACATCGGAAACAATTCAACAAACATTCTAACACATCAATCCAAGTCATCAACAACTTATAGCTTCACAACAATTCTCAATCCAAAATCATACCATCATTTCACATGTATAAGTTGTAAAATTCACACAACACAACATAGAACCCCGTTTAAGACATATTTAAATTCTGTACGACCATGACACTTTCTAATTTATCATGTAAAAGTTCCAAACACAACCAACGTTTCAAAGAAAAGATATTAAAGTTACAAAGTCACTCTAAAAATTGGACAAATTACATTATGTTACTAAAATAATCACATCAATTTCAATATAAACTGAAGTCAAACAAATCCAAAACCATATGAAAGATAAAACATGAATCTACGACTTTAGTGAAGACCACAAATCAATATAATGTCATCATAATTACCAAAATAAGTCAAAAAAATGGATAAACGAAATTTTCAGAAATTTCAGAAAGCATTACCAAAGTTTAAGAATTAATTCAACGGTGCATCTGCGGTGGATCCTCATTAAACTTTAATGACGAGTACCTAATTACGTGATCTACTATTACTATAAATATGATCATCGATCGGAATAACGTAAGTCAAAATTATTGATTCGATGAAGCTTGACTTCTTTGTTCTTATCAATGATTGAATAAATGAAAGGGATTTTCATTCTACGTCTTAAACGAAATGAGGGGACTAGAATCAACAGTATATGAGATCCAGTAGTATGTTAGAAAGAGTTAATCTCTATAATTTTTAGAATCTCTCTCTTTTCAATCTCTTCTCTCGTTCCCCTTCTTCTCTTTTATTCCCCCTTTTTATACAAGTTTTCAACCCTTCATTTTCCCAAAACATAATTTATTTTACTAATACATTCATTTATAATATTTAAGTAAACAAAAGTATAAATATAAATATACTGACAAATCAATTCATTATCAATAATCCCTATAATCCACATTAAGTATTATTATTTAACATTTAATTTCTTTCATTTAATATGGAGAACTAACACAATTTATGTAGCTAATAAATTATTATTGAGACTTACATCAAATCCTTTCAAATATTGAGTTCCAAAATGTCGATATGTACAAGTACATATACGTGAACTATTAGATCCGATGTTTTAGGCCTGGATTCCAAGTCCAGACGGTTCGCGAACCGATTAGGGTTTAACTGGATCCGCTGGAAGTACTTGGGTTGGGTCAATTTCTGTACTTAGACGTTCCTCATCTATAATCCCTGGACTTTGCTCTTAGAGTACTCCCTAGATTCATCCATTCTCGTACATGTGACTTGCAAGCAAATCATTGTAATGGAAAGTGTATTGAATCTATCTCATGTATCTAGTAACTTAACACACTAGGAAAGTATACCAACATAACTCATGGTTATGTAGACAAGATGACGATCTCAGTCGCTATAATATCTCTACTAAAGTAGCCGACTATTTCGAAAGATAGAATAAGTAGAATATAAGAAATTCCATTTAATGTCAAAACTCCTACTAACCTTTTGGCTATGAAGAATATATGATGTCTTCTTGGTAATCTTTGTCTTCGTCTTCAAGGTCTCTACTACTTTTTTTATATCCCAATTTCGAAATCTAAACTCTAGTAGGCTAAATCAAGAATTGTGCTTTGACATCTAAAGTTGACAACTAGCTTGACATACCAACGGTAGTAGGTTTGACCGAGCAATGCCCTAACAATCTCCCCCTTTGTCAATTTTAGTGACAAAACCAATATTACATATGGATTCAAAAAATAAAACAATTAAGCTCTATTTCAGATGTATCTTGATTTCATGAATTCTTCAACATCTCATTTGAGTCCTGATGTGTTCTTTTTAACTTTTGTTGAAAAACTCGTAGACAACAGCTACAACATATTGTTTGTACCCTAGTATTTTGGCACCCTATTATTGGCTAAGTAGAGCAATATAGGCGCCCAAATAGTATGTTTTTACTAAGCAGCCTTGAAACAGGTGCAGAGCATGGCAACCTTGGTACAGGTGCAGAGCATGAGAAAAGGCGTGTCAAGGAAGGATACGCCCGCCCACTAATCAGCGCCACGTCAGCAGGATGATGATGTGGCAGATTGACACGTCAGCAAAAGCGTCGACGTATCAAGAAAAGTGGTGACCTGAGATGACATGCATGTTGCCACGTCAGCAAACTGGTTGACGTGGATCAGTGACACGTCATCAAAGCGTCGACACGTGGTAGCGTCAGGAGCACATGTGGCTTGGCAACAGATGGCCACGTGGCCACGCCGCAGTGAAATGTGTGGCAGACCGCCGACAACCGTGGCCGGCGGCCGTCAGCAAACCCCCATGCGACACGTATAGATTTTTGGTCCTAACGGTTGACCCGGTCCACTGGGTCCTGCCCAGTCAGTTGGTTTCCTTGGGGCGGACCGGTCCGACCCGGTCCTGTACGGGTTGGGTGTGTATTTTGTGATTTTTGGCCTTCTACACCTCTTCTTGCAGTCACTCTTCCAGCCCATTAGCGTGGCCCAGTTCCAGTGGGTTTGTGGGTGCACCTTGGACTATTCTAGAACACTCTGGAGACACTTGTTGGCCAAGAAACTGTCTCATAGATGAAGACTCTGGAAGATTCTGGAAGACTTGTAACTAAGTAAATACGGGTAATCCTAATCTCGAATTTAGGGATTAACCTAATCGCCAACCATATAAATAGAGGGGTCTGGAGCACCAAAAGGTAGGCAATATTTCCCACATACTTTCATCTGTGCAAAATACCTACTGACTTTAGCATCGGAGGCTTTTCTGCAGGTACCCCCCCCCATCTCAATCTTGTTCGTGTGAAGATTGAAGATTAGAACCAGAGTTCCATATCTGCAGTTCCCGCGTTCTACATCAACGACTTTTGTAATTGTACTGGAATTTTATATCCATGTACAATCATTGGCGCCGAATAAGGGGAAGTTCGATAAACCCTAGAAAGCAAATCTCTTTTTTCTGAAAGAAAGATGGTCAGAATCGAAGAAGTTTCAGCATCGACAGCACCTAGCTCGCGTCATCAACATCCTTGGAACCAACCTGACGGTTTTCAATATCCAGAGGAAAACGTCGCGACAGGAGGTGGTTGGGGATATATGGCTGCAGCAGGCGGGATGTTTAACGATTTTGACGTTGGTGACTATTATGGTGATGCATATGATGATCTTAATGTTGATGATGAAGGTGACAGGTCTGCGACTCCCAGCCCAGATCCAGAACCAACGCCTGATTTTATGCAGCATCTGTACAATGAATATCAATACTGGCGGAACGTCAGAAGACAGGAGAGGTCAACATCCAATACTACTCGTAGTCAGAGCAGAAATCGAAACCAGAGAGGTCGATCTGTATTCGAACGCTTAGGACCAGTTGTTGTACCAACGGGATATCTTCCTAGAAGAAGACGTTCTGAACAAGAAAACTGTCATGGAAATGCGGGATTAGCAGACCGTTCTGGACGAAGACGAGATCGTGAACGAGAATCAACATCCGAGCACAGCACTGCTCAGATCCATTCAGGAGCCAAGCGTTCTAGAAACGATTTTCGAGGTCAGACAACTAGAAGAGTCAGAGCACGGGATGATCGCAGCAGTTCGGGAAGCGAGACAGCCAGCAGTGATATTGCACCCCGTAGGAGAAGAGTTAGAACTGAACCTGAGGATCAAAGACCTACACGAGCATATCAGCAGGACGACTCAGACAACGGCGATGTTGGTTCCATTACTGAGGCACGACTCAAAAAGATGATTGGCCGGGCTTTGGCCAGAAAAGGAGTCAGAGAAGACAATCTGAATCGATTCCATCGGAGTGCTGGAGCTCCGTTCGAGGACAGAATCATGAATTTTCGTCCACCAAAAAACTTCCGAATTTCGAAATTACCAAGATTCGATGAGAGATCGGATGACCTTTCATAATATGTTCTGCTCTACGAGACAGCCATGACGTTATGGGAAAACAACGATGAGCTGATGTGCAAGATTTTTCTGCGATCGCTGACCGGTGGGGCCATAGTATGGTTCAACTCACTTCGGTCGAGATCAATCGGTTCGTATGGTAAACTCATCAAAAAGTTTTTTCTGCAATACAAGCATAACATGCGTAGTCGGAAGGAGATTCATTCTCTTTTCCGATTAAAGGTGGAAAGTGGCGAGACTTTAAGGCAGTTTATCCAACGATTCAGACAGGAACTCGCAGAGATAGATAACGCCAGTGACCAGCTAGTCATCAAAGAATATAGACAGGCAATTCCACCAGACAGTTCAGGAATTTACAATGCCCTTGTTCGTAAGCCAACAAGAGATTTGGAGGAGCTGTATGACCGAGTTGAGCAGTATGCTCGTGTAGAAGATAATTCGAGAGCTCGAAGAGAAGAAGATAAGTCCACCCACCAGTCGCATGATGGGAAGAAAGATAAGTCAAAGAACCGCCATAATGGGCAGAACAATGATCGTGTGGAATCTAGCAAGAATCGTCACGAGAAGAAGAAGATCGGAGGAAAAGGTCAATACAAAGAACTGACACCCCTGAACGTCAGATTATCTGAAATATTCAACAAGATAAAAAGGGAGTTGAAACCCCCTCAGCCACTACCAAAAGAAAACAAGGATAGACGTGATAAGAATAAATTCTGTGACTATCACAAAGATCATGGACACACGATAAACTACTGTAGGGCATTCCGGTTCGAGGTTCAGAGGATGATCGATGCTGGGAAGCTACAAGGGTACGTGAAAAGGGACCATGTTCGAGAACCAGTACAACAACAACTGAACGTAGCCCATGTCATTAATGTCAGTTATGCCAGGATTCATTCGATGACCAAGCGAGCTGCAAAAGACGAGACGAGAACGAAGATGAGACAACTGAAAGAGTGGGATATTCTCAATCACATAGACTTCGTAGAAGGAAAATGAGCAGAAACTCTGGAAGTTGGATGCACGAAAATCGAGTTCTCAGACGAAGATAAAAAAGGCGTCTATTACCCCCACACCGATGTTGTTGTCATTACTGCTTGGATTGGCATGTTCCGTGTCCATCGGTTTCTTGTGGACACGGGCAGTTCAGTGAGCGTCTTATTCTCAGGAGCGTATTCTGCCATGAACTTGTCCGATGATTTGATCGAGGAGGATGAAAATCATGTTATTGGTTTAAGTAGAGAAACCACTAAGGCTATTGGCAAAGTGAGACTGCCTATGACTATAGGTACCAAAAATGTTGTCAACAACTTTCTTCTACTTGACTGTCGAACCCCTTACAATGCGATCGTGGGACGTGACTGGATACACGCAATCGGAGCTACCACGTCAACGTATCATCGTGTTTTAAAGTTCATCGTTCCCGAAGTAGTTGTTAAAGTTTGAAGCGACCAAATGGCGGCCCACAAATGCCATGAAAACGCCATGGAGGAATACAAAAAATCTGATGTGACTGGTCATCACATCCTACAGGCAGAAACCAAATATTCTGTCTGTTCCAATTTACTTGAGGGAGTTGGTTTTGTTACACTCGCCTTACACTTGCTAAAATTGGTATTTTTCACAATTCTTTTTAACAAAATCATTGCATTTGAGTTTGGAAATGTGACGTTGAAAATAAAATGCTTGAGTGTTGTTAAAAAATTTGTGAAAAAATATCAATTTTATCAAGTGTAAGGTGAGTGTATTAAAACCAACTCCCTCAAGTAAATTGGAACAGAGGGAGTAGCAATTACAACAACCTCTCCCGACTGAGTCATATAAAAGAGAGGATGATGTCGATCCACCCACAATTGAGAATTTGGTGGAAGTGAAGATTGTGAACGAGGAACATAGAAATACGTTCGTGGGAGCAGATTTACCCCAGCTTGAGCGGGATGAGTTGATTGCACTGTTAAAAGCGAAGGTAGATTTTTTGCTTGGGACTTTTCAGAGATGCCAGGGATAGATCCCAGGGTAGTTTGTCACAAGCTAAACATCAACGAGGGTTCGCGTCCAATTCGTCAGAAACCTAGAAATATGTCATCAACAAAGAAAGCTGGAGTAGGAGTCGAGATCGAGAAACTGTTAAAGGCAGGATTTATTCGTCCTGTACAATATCCAAACTGGCTGTTAAACATTGTGGCAGTTCCAAACACTAGTACACATATGGTATGATGCCACGCCAGATTGGCGTTGCCGTATGGTATAGGTCACGCCAAACACGAATGCTCGTCGTGTGGAGGGTAAAACACCCTCGGGACACGTGTCAAGATCAGGAGGACCAGGCCCAGCTTAAAGGATGTCGCCGAATCTCCTCGGATAAACCTATGAAGTAACCTCGAACTGGAGTTCGATAGAAGAAGACTCGGACAAACCCCCGAAGGATAGGAATACGAAGCCATCTTCGGAGTACTCACCGA
>JAJJMA010133119.1:0-44923 GCA_023529015.1 Papaver nudicaule
TCTTCGCACTTCTATCCTTCGATGATCAGTGCGAGTCTTTCTTCGCCTGGTTCTTCCTCGAGGTCACCTTGTGGTCTATTCCCGAAGTATGGTGGTGTACCCCTTGGATGGGCTTAACTCCTCTGATCCTGACACGTGTTTGAGGATGTTTTACCCTCCACAGGCAGGGGAGTACTAGTCTTCACAAAGGACTATGGAGTAGCTTCTAGGCATGTAAAGGACATCAATTAGGGGAATCAAGTGCATAGGTTTCTGCGGGAGCCAAGAGACGTAGGAGCATAACAGTAGATGAATTACTTGGAGGTTTTTCTGCCTTTGAAGTTACTCGGGATACTATTCCTTACACTCAAAGCCCTAGGGAGACATATGTTAGGTCCCGAGGTTTTTCTGCCTTTGAAGTTTTCCTCGCTAACGAAACTCCGAGTGTCTTTCTTTACTTTTACTTTCAACATTATAATTTTATGATCTATTATAAGTAAAGTAAAAGAAATGTTGTACGTTATTATCAACCTGCGGTGAATTTAAAATATTTAACAAAGATTTACAAAGACTTATTTCTGTAGGATTCAGATTTTGAAATTCAGATCAGGTATAGATTACACCCAACTCAGGTTTAAGACCTGGATATTGATTTTTGAGATCGTCCAAGTTTATCATATAGTTCATGAACCAAAATTTTGTGGTGCATTTTGGTACCCCGTTTTTTTCAGTTATAAGATTTAACTCTTCATATGAAAGATCATAAATAATGTTTTTTTCTATCGAGCATCGACTTCGCCACCGGCCGTCGATTACCAATATTACCTAACTTCTAGGCAATACTAATAAACCAGGGATTTTGTATCATCTCTTTAGTCAGTGCTCATTTATGAGAGACATTTGGTTCAACTAGTCCTGAAATTCTCCAACAACAGCAATACTACACATTTATTTACCACTGGATCACTTGTTGGCATGATGAAACTTCGCTTTTACAATTTAACTGGCACCCATGTATATTACATCACGTCATACACCAATTGTGGATCATTTGAGAAATTAGATGCCAGATGCATTTTTAGTTCATATCACCTAATCTGAACACAATCATTTATTCCATTAGACACTATCATTTTAACCTATAGGCGGGTCGAGCTGCCTTAGTCGGATCAGTTTATTTTGTTGTTTTATGTCAACTTAGCTGGTTAGAGCATGTTGTTATTGTTGCTACTTTTTTATCGTTTGGCCTAGTGTCGGAGTACTCAATATGGTCTTGGAACATGCTGTGTCGTTGTAGTGGATTAGGGGTGTTAAGTGACTGGTGTTTTCGTATGTTTGTGTTCACTCTATTAATTAGATGTGGAGTTAGTATCTTTTAGTTTCGAGGATGTATCGATTTATACTTGTCATTGCTCCATTGGAATTACATTAATACATCAGATTTATTTATTTAAAAAAAAAAACCTTATAAGTATAATTCTTAACCTGTGGTATTGGAGATATTTGCAAATCTACATTTGACAATCGGCGGAAAATCGAATTTCTTTTTTTATTCAGTGAGTCTATAATGAGGCAGTGAAAAAACACCCCAATACATTGTATTAAAAAGCTCCTGTGGGTGTTGGTTACTGTACGAGAAATAACTTTTCAACTTTAAAAGTCGAAAGTTAATTTTGATACCAAATTTCATCAAGAACGTATAAAAGCAAAATATTATAGATTAAAAACACTTTTTATTGGCAAACAAGTTCTGTAAAGCATTTTTGTGTTTGGGTACCAGAAGGCAAAAACAGAAGTCACTTTCAGAAGTAAGTAGTAAAAAGATTTTGCTATAGAAAAGTTAATTTTTCTATTTTCAGAAGTCATTTTGAAATTATGTTGCTAAACTAACTTTTGACTTTTTTGGTTCTAAAAGTCGAAAAGCTAATTTTTTCTAATAATATGTTTGGATAAATAAGCATTTTTGATTTATGCTTCACTAGAAGCAAAAGTTATTTTCAGAAGTAAGAAGCAAAAAAGTTCTGCTTCAGAAAAAGTTAACTTTTCTGCTTTCAGAAGTTATTCTAAAATTGTGTTGTCAAATTAACTTTTGACTCTTTTACTTCCAGAAGTCGTAAAGTTGCTTCTAAGTGTGTCCAAACAAGCTATAAAGAAGCAAAATATTTTTTGCTTCTAATTTCTGTAATTGACTTCTGCTTCTGGAGAAACAAAATCAATAGTACTTCTGTATCGAAACATGCTATTAGCAAAAGGTAGACATTTTTGCTTCAGGAAATCATTTTGAAATTGGCTCCCCGTCTGACTTGTGAACATTTTTGTTTCTAGAAATCGAAAGCAACATCTCCAAAAGACCAAGAATGACTTTTACTTCTAAAAAGCACTTCTGAGTTCCGATTGTCAAACAAGTTGTGACTTGTGAGCCTCTGCCCTTTCGGTACTGTAGTGACTTGTGAGACCCATCGTCAGCTGTAGTCGGTCCGGTCTATATTTTACACGACTTATCAAACCCCATCTTCTTCGTTTCTTTGAATCCTGATCAGTGACCAGACCATCTCGTCTCTTTCCCCATTTCTTGTCATTTTTTCCTGAACCCTAATTCTTGATCAGTACTTTTCAGAGTCAAAGCGGCACCGTAATTCGATTCTTGCACACTTTCTGAGTTTTCAAGATACATAGAGATCTTAAGGTATGACAACAGTTCGAAAATTCTGCTGTAATGATCTTCTTGACATTACTCCTATACTCATAGATCAGTTCGCTACAACTCATGACAAATCCCTAAAGCAAGTAAGAATTTCTATTGCTTGTTTCTCTTTCTTTATACCTCAATCTTATTTCAAGATAATGAAATTTCAAATTGAGTTTTTTTTTGTTCTATGTTGTTGTAGGGATCTTTGTCATGGTATTTGAACTACATTGCGGAATTTGATGACTACTTTCTTGTTACTACATCCCCCGGAGATCGTATTAGTGGTTATTGTAAGTTTTAATTTCTTGAGATTTGATTTGCTCAGTTCCTTGAAATTTATTAGGGTAATTAGGTTGGGCAAATGTATTGTTGAAGCTAGAGTGTTTTTTTCTAGGTACTTCAAGAATTGAAGTAATAACTGAACCAGAAGAAAAGACGAAGGGTATGATTATAACTCATGTTGCTGTTTACGATCGATATTTGGGTGCAGAGGTCGCCGGGATTTTAGTGCATGCAGTATATAAGTCTTCTGAACTCATGTAAGTTATCATCAACAATGGCCTAATTGTATCTGCTATTAGATGTTTCGCTTGTTTACTTGACACTTCCATTATGATATTGAGACATATTTACGTTTTTGTTAGATGTTTGTATCGAGTCACAGTAGTCTTGGATAATATGTTGTGTGTGCTGTTCCATGGTATGATCGTTCTGTGCATATCTGTAGTTGGTTACTGGGAAACCAGGTTTACATGTTATGTTGTCATTTTTAAATACCAAAGGCACACCGTTTTATGTGTGTGTGTGCGAGAGTTAAGATTTCATACTATGGTACAGTTTATTGGAGAGTTGAAAAACATGATATTGTAGTGTTAGCCTTGAATTGTGAAAAATATGGTTCATTTCTTATATTCTCATAATCTTGTTAGAGAAACGTGACTTAAGTCTTGTTTTTCTTTCGACTTTGGGATCTGATACAAATAAGTTTTTTTTTAACAGCGATAAAGTAACTTGTTTCAACATACTGCCATCGACCAACCTAAATTTCACAAGCCTCGAAGAAATGGTAAGCATCCTTTCAATTCCAACTTCGACCAATGTTAGCATGCTTTAGTTACAATTTGTCCATTTCTATATTCAATTGCATGTCTTTCCCTATGTAGGCAATGGTAATTTATGTTTTGATAGTTCTTCTAAAGTAAGATTAGAGTAGTAGATACTGTACTATGCTGTAAATTGGCGTCTAGGCACGTTAGTTAGACACTGTGCCATAACATTCACCAATAACGAATGAGGGCCTAAACCTGCACTTGAGCTGCCAAAATTGGCTTGGTCCTTTGGGTCAATGCATTCCACGACAGTGCATAACAGTTACTCTTAGTTGCGTTTCACTGAACAATTTTTTTTCACCAGTTTTGCGTTCACTCATTGTTAACTGATTCCCATATTGCCAAAACTAATACTAACATGTATATGAAAAGGCCAAGCTAATTCCTGTGGATGTTTATTTGCCGGGTTTGCCCGCCTAAATCGGAGGCAACTACCGATGCTATAACAAAGATTCATTTGTTATGCACATGCTTAAACATTTAGTTCTGCCATTTTTTCTACAGCTAGCGGGTACTGGCTATGAAATATATCTTTGAAGGTTAGACAGAAAATACGACATGTGAGTCTCCTGTAAACTAGTATTCCGAATTTGATAATGGTGTCCAGCTAATTTTTTTCACATTCACAACTCACAACAATCACTGGCATGGAAATAATCTAAAACTACTCTCCGTGTTTCCTTGGTTATACAGCCCTCAAGAGAGTTACCACGGTGAATGGACTTACAGCAGCAGAAGCTTCTAAAACTGGATTTTTGGTTCCTCCTCCTACTGGGCATTCAGATAAGATTTGTAACAATGATACACCTTTAAAGTCTGGCAGTGGTATACGACAATTCGTGACAAGTAGCATGTCAAAATGAAACATTGTTTTTCTTCATCCCGTTTTCTGTTTATAGATGTGTATGAAGATTGTGATAAGTAGTCTGGAAACTAAAGGAACTGTTGGTGTTATACTGCTGTCTTGATTTGGTGTAGGTGGTTATAGACTTTGTTGAGGTGGATCTGGAACAGCATGATGATTCTGCTGTGACTTGGTCCTTTCTGTTTGCATATTTTGTGAAGTAATACTCATGTTTTAGTATATGTCTGTACATATTTGTTTGAGGCCTTTCTAACACACACCTGTGATTACATGAAAATACTCTTACCTATTTTTGTAAGTAATTTTCTTGTTTAACCATTTTGTATATTCGACTGAAATCCACTTTTCAGTCATGAATTATGATAAAGACTTGCTCAGTGTAACATTCTGTTGGTACTTGGTAGTAATTCTTTTCTTTCCATTGAAGAGATAGTTTAAGCTACCTGGGCCTGGCTTGGGCCTTGAATGATACCTATTTGGCAATTTCAGAACCATCATTTGCAAATTAGCAATCCAAGAAATAAATCGGTTTCACCTATTAGAAGAATTCATCTTTGGCATTTTAAAAGTGCAGTTGCCTACAAAGCTTTGATCGCCACATTCGGAATTTTAACTTTGCGTCCCTCTCCTGAAATCACCATAATGTCACTACAAACTAGTTGGATTCCTTTGACTCCTTACACTGGAAGCAATTCAATTTGATTAATTCGATACCAACACCACAATCAAAAAGCTATGACTAAGTTTCATAAAGGGTTTGTTTGACATGATTTTGTCAGCGCATTATTCGCTTGCATTCCATCTCTCGCGTCTTGTTGCCACATTAGTACATACGTAGGAGGTGTGCACTGGCAACGCTGCAAAAGTCTTGACCTGGGAATTCCTAAAGCTGATTCAGACCGAGTGAAACAAATACCCCAAAACAGTTTTAACCATTTTGACCCGGGGTGACTAGCGTCGGTTTTTAGGATGTTTCTAGATAATCGATTCTGTTGAGAACTTTTGATTCCTATTCACACCCGCGAACGAACAACTTGTAGACCCTTCTTCTCGTTTCTCTCCTCATTTCTTGAACATTTATTCATTCCCCATTACAGGATCAGTGCTTTCAGAGTGAAAGAGACACCGTAATTCGATTCTTGCACAATTTCTGAGGCTTTCAGAGATAAAGATCACAAAGAATGACAACATTTCGAAAGTTCTGCTGTAATGATCTTCTTGACATTACTCCTATACTCATGGATCAGTTCTCTACTGCAAAACATAACAAAACCCTAGACCAAGTAAGTTTTCCCATCCCTGACTTTTCTTTAATTTTCTTTATTCTTCAATCTTTATTTCAAAAACAATGAATTTCAAGATTGACAGGGTTATTATGTTGTTGTTGTTGTAGAGATCTTTGTCATGGTATCTGACCTGCATTGCGGAATTCTGTGACTACTTTATTGTTGCTACATCCCCTGGGGAACGAATTATGGGTTATTGTAAGTAGATGTTTTAATTTCTTGAGATGTGATTACTCTCAGTTCTTGAAATTAATCAATGATTAGTTGCCGAATTAGGTTAATTGGGTTGGGCAAATGTATTGTTAAATCTAGAGTGTTTTCTTGTAGGTACTGCAATAATTGAAGAAGATGATACAATGACAAAGCGTTGCAACATAACACATATTGCTGTGTACGATCGGTATTACTTGAGTGCAGCGCTCGCCAGGTTGTTTGTGGAGGCAGTAGATGAGACGTCTGAACTGATGTAAGTTATCATCAATTGCCTAAGTTTTATCTGCTATTAAATGTTTTGCATGTTTACTTGACACTTTCATTACAATACTGAAATCACACACCTGTAGATGTTTGTCTGAGTAAACATTATGTATCCGTGTACCGAGTCACACTAGTCATGAATAATATGTTGTTCTGTACTTTGTAGGTATATCGAATTATTGTCATACTAGATTATTTGGAAACGGTACGTAGATATGAGTTCAGTAGAATAGTGTGGGATTATCATTACATACCATGGTACAGTTCATTGGAGAGTTGAAAAGGTTAATATTGTGTTGTTAGCCTTCAATTGTATCAAAGTATGGTTTCTTTTGTTTTCGTTATCTCCTGAGAGAAAAGTGACTGAGTCTTGTTTCTCTTTCGACTTTGGGTTCTAATGGAAAGATTATTTTTTTTGAACAGCGATGAAGTAGATTGTTTAAGCATACTGCCCTCAACCAACTTACGTCACATAAGCCTTAAAGAAATGGTAAGCGTCTTTCCAACTTCGATCAATGTTAACATGCTTTAGTTGATTCAAAATCTGTCAATTTTCTGTATTCAATTATGTGTTTTTCCTTACGTGGGCAATGGAAATTTAGGTTTTCATAGTTCTTTGGAAATATTAGAGTAGTGGACACTGTATTTTATTGTAAATTGGCCTCTAGGTGGAAAAAATGGGAGCCTGGAATATAGGTAGACACTGTGCCACAACATTCAATATCGAAGGAGCGCCTAAACCTGCACCTAGGCATTTGAGTTGCCAAAATTTGCTTGGTCACTTAGCTCAAGCCCGTACTATGAGGCTGTATAAGAGTTACCCTAATTAAATTTTACTGAACAGTCTTTTTTTCATTTATTTAACCAGTTATGCTGTCAGTCATTGATACCTGATTCTCATGTTGCCAAAACTAGTGCGATCTTGTATATGAAAACATTAAGTGCCATGCCTTTGATTAAATTCAATTGATTAATTGGTCATGCATATGCTTAAACAATAAGCCTTTACCATTTTTTCTACAGCTAGAGGGTACTGGCTTTGAAAATCATATTGAAAATCAGACAGAAGATATGATATGACATGTGAGTCTCTTTCTATGACCCGGTTTCAAATTTGATAATGTTAGCCAGCTATGGTTTTCACATTCCCAAGTCACAACAAACTGACATGTAAATAATCTAAAACTATCCTCTGTCTTTCTTTGGTTATACGATGAACAGAATTCCAGCAGCACATGACAAGTCTGGTGCAGTAGCAGCTACAAGAATCAGAGGCATCTAAAACTGGACTCGTGGTTTCTCCCTTTACTGGGCATTCAAATGAGATTTGTAACAAGGATGTACATTAAAGTTTGGCAGCAGTATACAAGCATTCATGACAAGTAACATGCAAAATAAAAGCTAGATCTTACACTGTATCGATTGATCCTGTTTTCTGTTATAGAGTTGTCTGAAGATTGTGATAAGTAGTCTGCAATCTAAAGGAGATGTTGGTGTTATGTGTGGATCTACTGCCGTCTTGATTTGGTCCTGGTGGTTATAGACTTGTTTACAGCATGATAATACAGCTGTGGCATTTGAAACCAATAAGACTTGGTCCTTTCTGCATGCCATCTCCGCGAAATACTCGTGAGCACGTCTGTACATAGTTGTTTTGCGCTTTTCTTCTTACGCACACCTATGATCACATGAAAATACTTGAGCATGTTAGCTAAATTTTCAAGAGAATTGTCCTTTTGTTATGTTAACTTTGACCATATCTTGTATTGTGACAAACGAGCCTAAATCCATGGTTACATGTAATATGTGCATTATGTCTCATACCTATTTTTTCCAGTCATGAATCGTGCTTAAACGTGCTTTGTGTGACACTTTGTTGGCAGTAATTCTTTTCTTTCCAGTGAAGGGATGGTTTAAGCTACCTGACTAGAGTTGGGCCTGAATGTGGCAATTTCATTCCTAGAAATGGATCAGTTTCTCCAATTTAAAGTCATCTTTGGCATTTTAAAATTGCAGTTACTTACAAAACTTAGTTCGCGAGATTCGAAATTTTAACTTAGCGTCCCTCTACTAAAATTACAATCATTTCATCACAAACTAATTAGGTTACTTTCCAACACCTTGCCCAAACATTGGAAGAAATTCAGTTTGATTATTTGGTACCAGTACAACAATCAAAAAGTTGCAACTTAAGTTTCAATAGCTCCGGGCACTATAACCTCCAATTCCGTAAGGGTTTGTCTGACATGATTTTTTCATCGCAATATGCCCTTGCATTCCATCTCTCGCATATTGTTGCCACATTAGTTGCTCCTCCATTAATAGTCTTTGCTTCTTTTCCATCTCGGACATTTGCACATACGTAGGGGGTGCTACTGTTAATGATGCTGCAAATGGGTCTGCATTTACGATATTAAAAGTATTCTTGTTGTTACTATCATTGTTGGAGGAAGACGACACAGGAGGAGCTGGCAATGCCAACATTGTCGATCCAGGCTTCCCTGTTGATCCAAGTGCGACACTACTTGCACTCCCTGTGGCACGCGAAGTAGCATCAGCCATTGCTGCCGCGTGTTGTTGGTACATACCATTTAGCAGCAGTGAATCAAATCCACCACCAAGCTTTGGTGTATGATTCTTCAAGTTGCTACTTGTTACAACCAGTGCTTTCTCCCAACCTCCAGGAGAATCATCTGGAAATGCTTCCCAAGCAGGTTCTGTTGTAGTTGCACCTGAGCCATCAAATAATGCTAGAGCCAACTTATCTTCTCGTTCTTCACTAATGTTTGTATCGTAATCTCTTAAGTTTAAGAAATCCACGTCTTCTTCTTCCTCTCTCTTAACCGACTCTTCTTCCTTGACTATCTGTGGTTCTTGTTCTTCTTCCACTAGCTCAGTTTCGCCGAAACCTTCAGGTGGTGGTAGTGCCTTAATCGAGTTCATGTCTTGCTCTTCGGTTATTTCTGGTTCGACTTGGACTTCATATTGAACCTCTTCATTCTTATCAAATGCCTTATTGGTGGGCAATGACCTTTCTGTAATGAACTCATCCATGAGTTGGAGTTTCTTTGGTGCAATTCTCTCAACGTCTGGGTACTCCGAAGATCTAGCAATTCCTATTGCCTTGGACCAACTGTAGAATGCATCAAGCTCGTCGAATTGTTTAGCAGCTCGACTGAAGATATCAAGAACCTTGACACATTCAGTGATTTCTAACTCCAAGAATCGGTCGATTAATATTGCAATAATATCTGTCAAATCTGTGTATATTTGGAAGCTATCTTTAACTATTGAGTAGAGAGCAACAATCACAACTCGGTTGTTCCTAGCAGCTCCTGCATTGATAATGTACAATGTTCAAAAGGGCTTATTCTAGACATGACAGACGAACACTTCAAAAATATTTATAATCCTTACCTGTTGGACGACATGCCAAAAATCTGTCAATTAGGTTCTGGAGATGTTGTGCTCTTGTAAAAATCTGTTCTGTTTTCATTTCCCGAACTGGTGTTGATTTCGGTGCAGATGATGTGGATGTCCGTGTGGCATTAGACGCACACCAACTATCATTTGGCTCTTCTTCGAGTTCTTCAAATTCTTCACCAACTATCGATATTCTAGGATTGCTACGTCTACGACCTTGCATCCGAACCTCAAGCTGCTCATCAAGGTATAATGCGTACGTGCGTACAAATGACGAAAAATCCCAAGCGCTGGAGTTCGACCTCTTATCACGGAAATCAGACATGTTCAGCAGCCTTGTCCCACGTCGCGTTGCAAAGAATATCTCTTGTTCATAAGCCGGGTCACCTTCAGCTAGGAGTCGATGTATCAACATAAGTGTCTTTAATGCCACTGTCCAGTTCCTAGTTTTGTTGAGTCTTCTGGAGAGTAAGTTAACGCAAGAGCTAATGTACCCCCTAGAGTAACATGTTAAGCTTAGTATCTCTCTTATGTGTTTTTCTTCTGCTGGTTGTTCTTCATGTCTCGTCGCCTTGACAATTGCAACTTCAAGGTCGGATATAGAGTTGCTGCTACTGACCTTGGCTAGGCCTATGCTAGTCCGGTCTTTTACAGCCCCAAAAGCTTTGCGGATCTTGCTAGGAGCCATAGATATATATATACAAATGCGTGACCGTAATGATGAGCTTCAGCTGAGGATAACGTAGTCTGGAATTGTCATGTCAGGTGAATATATCAAAGAATAAAAATTAGCTAGATGCAACTGCAGCAAAATTTGTCACCTAGATTATTTTTCCATAGGCATGCAAATCAAGCTAAGTGAAAAAATGCACATTGCATAATAAAAACCAAATTCAAACAATATAATGTAGATGTAGAGAAATGTCTTACTTGGCCAACAAAATCCAACAATCAATACGAAAGAATAAAGAAGAAAAAGAAGAGAAGAAAGAAAGAAAACTCTCTCTTCTCTTCTCCTCCCCTCCCTGTCTCTTTTTTCTGTCTCCTCTCTTTCCTTGTGTTGGTTTTCTTTCGTCAAAATTTCTCAAAATTTGAATCAAACATTGTTTTTGTATGAGAAAACGAATGACAACCCAATGCCATCAACATAGGATTAAACTTCGGGCAACCAACGGGCCATGTTAATCCATGTTTCATTGTACAAATCGGCTAATAATGGAAGTTGAGTAATTCTGTTAAGCCATTTGACCATTTCTTTACTTTCGAGGGTACATAGCATAGCTGGTGATGGTTCAATATTTTTATCTAAAAGGCAAAAGAGGGAGGGAGTGCTGGCGTTTACTGTCTAATGTTCAAACCACAAATCTAGTGGTAACCTCTTGTCGCTGAGGGTTAGACTTGGGTAGTTAAGGATTTTGTGTCCAAGTTTTCCAGGACAAAAGATGAAAGATATCATAAACATCTTGCAGTGTGGCACTGACAGTCAGAGGTAGAATCCAATATAAATATTGGATACTCAAATTCAATAACACCAAAAACGAAGCAACTGCAATTTACAGTTTTCTATCCAGAAAAAAAAAACTATGTACATAAATAACTGCATCAAAACTTGTTGGACCCTGAGCTGTTTTCAGCAATATCCAGGGATCTACAGTCGAAGTTATGAACTAAAAGAAGTTGAAATAAGAGTAAATAGAAGGGCGAAGCAGCAATGCTTTCACTCAAACAAAGTTAAAATTCAAGCAAGACAATGAACAATTCACATTATTTGCATTCCCTTTTTCTATATAATTTAGTTGATGATACTTGAATCATCAAGAGAAATTTCTACTTCTTGGCATCAAAATTGCGCTGGGAATAGAAAGCTACCTCTTGACAATGAGTTGGAACCATTATTAATTTCTCCTCTATCATATGATTCATATACTATCCCAACTGAACGAGCAACAGAAGATTCAGCAAAATTATCGATTCCACGTCCTGCAGTTTGTGGAATTCTAATACCCTGCGTCAATTGCAATATTCTAGTAAGTAAGTGTAATATGACCAACAAACTACAAAAGCAGAATCCGTATCTATAACAATGAAAACCACATGACTACAGAAACAAAGCTGAACAGCACAAAATAAAGATAGATTATTCTTAGATACTTCCAATCAATAAATAATCAGACTCCGTAGATAAAGCTACCTATTGTGTCGAGGGCTTCACATCATTTACCACTTTATAAAATTCGGCGAAGTGGGTACATCATAAAAGAATGGGGTTTCTAACCAATCGAGTCATCTTTTAAACAACGAGTCCTTTGAGAAATGATCATTGACGAAATATCATGAGCAATGAACAAACGTTGCATACCTCACGAGAAGGCAGAGCAGCATTTGAAGGAGCAGATGGGTGGTCCCAAAGTGCATCCACATTATCGCAACTCTGGTAGCGGTCAAAATGATTTTGCACTTGGCTGCACTCAGAACCAGGAACACCCTCTGGGAAGTTCAGGGGATGTGAAAGATCATCCAACTCCAAATAGCATAAATTATCTCCTGCTGCTGCTTGATTCAGAAAAAAGTCTTCACCAGGACTGTTGGATAGAAGGAAGTTGTCAGTCAGTGACTGACTAGTACGGCTTCTGAGGTCTTCCAACCCATCGTAAATATCAATACCATCCACAACGGCTGGAGCTTCAATAATGCCTTCGAAAGTCGAAGGATCTGGCCCCTGCAGGTGTACCCCAAAAATACAGGATTTATTTAAGATGAAGAAATCAAAAAGTAAAGGCATTCTACTCAATTTAATTTCGAAAGTCGAATGCATAATAATCACACATCGAAAGTAGACAGCATTAGGATAGTCTTAATTAACCTTATTATTATCACTGCCGTCGACATAGTGAGCGTCGTCATCCTTGAAAAATGCCATCAGTCGTTCAATGTCATCTCCTATGTCATCTTCCAGAACTGGAGGGTTCTCTACTTCGGTATTAGAAAGATCGCTTTGACAGGTAACAGCTATTGAGGAACAGCATGTGCTATCTTTACCATTAGAACGAATCGCTGGTGAAGTAACGGGAACCAGGGACTGGAAATATTCTGGTGCATCAGTTACCTCGTCGTCCTCCCAGTCTTCTTCTTTGAAGGGTGCACCATGTTGTTCCCCATTTTTAGGACCTACACCACTTTTTTCAAAGAATTTGCAGAGAACATACGAGTCCTGTAATGAAAAGGATAAATTTTAAATGATGAATAGTCTAAGCAGTTAAGTGATGAAAAAAAACAGGAACTGAACCCTTAGGACCTTTATATTCTTATGGAACAGTAAAGTTAAATTATTTAAATGCCAAACTGGCACTCTAGCATAAAGTAAACACTTTCCATCCATGGTAATGAGCTTATAAGTGGAATACGTAACACTTGCAAAACAATTACTAAACTAACCCAGTATAAAGCTCTTTTCACTCTACCTAACTGCATAAATCAACTAATTTACACCATATCATATATAACTGCAGAAAAACAAAGGAGGAACAAAAGTAAACCAAAGAGAAACCTTAATACTGGTCAATTATTGTACTAAGATGGTAACGGTTTCCTCGAGACTCATATTAAACTTCTTTTCCTTTTTCTTTCTATTTTTGTCTCAGGGGCTCCAATCCAGAACAAAAAACGCAAATTGAGCAGCCAAGCAAGCAGTTGGCATAATCAAAATGGATAATGTTAACAACATAATGTGGGCATAGAGGTTTACAAGGGCAGCTTAAGATGAGAAGGAAGTGCAAACAGTGTTCCACATTTAATCCTAGATCAAAGGAGT
This sequence comes from Papaver nudicaule, assembly GCA_023529015.1. Lineage (NCBI taxonomy): Eukaryota > Viridiplantae > Streptophyta > Magnoliopsida > Ranunculales > Papaveraceae > Papaver > Papaver nudicaule. The sequence goes on from JAJJMA010133119.1 coordinate 13,640, forward strand.
TTTCACATGAACTAATTATACTGAGGTAAATTCAGAATGGCAGAGCAAATAATAACACAAACACGTGTACGCATTAGTTAATCAATATATCTCTTTTCTAACGAACTAGTTGCAATAAACAGCCTCCTAAAACTCGGGGTTACCTGACAGATGCCTGCGTCAACAAGATTCTTGTCATCAAGTCTGTACTCATGCATCACCCAATTTGTTCTATCACCCCGTGGTGCCCTTCCTACATGAAAAACTAGAGTCTTTTTCCATCCCACACGTCGTGAGTCATTACAAATATCCCTATCTCTGCCAGTGGTTTTCCAGTAACCAACCTCAGTAGCACGATTCATCCTTGGTCCACATCCATACTTCTTATCTCTGGGGCAAAAAAAATACCATTCAAGATCTTTGCTCTTCACAATTGATTTGTCTGCACAAATAAGCAACAAATTAACAAAGAAACATTGAAATAAAACTGAAGGCTCATCCCGTGATACTGAATTTTCATACTCATCCTTTGAAAATAAATTAATGGAATAAATACTAATCAGTAGAAATAGTGACAATCACATGATGAGAGAAACACAACTCCATAACATATGTACAATTTGTATAACACGAGAACTCGACCATGAAACATTACATCAGTATCCAAACGAAAAACTTAATTACCTGGCAGGTCCCAAGGGGCAAATTTGTAGATGTCAAGCTCTGCAATAACTTCAAAGCGTAAAGCTTTACCGCTTATCTTTTTTTTAAGGTAGTACAAAATAAGCTCAACGTCGGTAGGATGAAAACGAAAGCCTGGCGGGAGGGATCCTCCTCTCGCCATCAAATAAAATGAATATCTTCAAAATAACTCAACCGTACTACAACCCAAATAAATGTTGTATTGCCTCTTCCAAAACCCACCAAAAGTACAACCCAGTGACTGTTTAAATCCAACAGTCTTCTGATAACTATCCCAATTTGTTTGTTTGCTTACAGGAAGTAAAAATAAAAATTGTAGAAAAAAGAGAACTTAAAAGGAGAGGAGAAGAAGGAATCAAGTCCAGTGCCGGAACAAGACTCGTCGTCGAGAACACCACAAGCGACACCGATTCATGAAAGAGATTTCACCAGAAAGATACCATTCGTTTTCTTTAATAGAATGATCAAAAGACATTTGATGTGCAAATGAACCCTGTTTTGTACACACAATATTAGTATCCCATTTATTCAAAATAAACAATCAAAAGATATGTAATACCTATCAGAGCATAACAAACTTATACATACAAATAGGATTAAACAAAAAAAAAAACGATTTTCATAAAACCCTAATGGTGAGTTGATCAAACCCAATACCTAAAATTCCACTAAAAGCCAAATCAAGCAAAACCCATTTACAATCAAATAAGATTCATCATATTAACATCATTAAACTTAAACATTTGAAAATAACATTAAAATCGCCCAAACATTTTAAATGGGCGAAAATTCAATCAGGCATACAAAAGGAACACAAAAGCTTACACAATCAGAAAGCGAACTTACTGGTGATAACGAACGAGTGTTGTTGAGTAAAGGATCGAATTCTAGGGTTAGGGTTTGCCCCAGTTCCTCGGATCGGAGTTTCAGAAGAAGTGCGGAGAAGTGAAGTGAGAGAGAGAAAAAGCAATTCGGCTGTTTGGTTGGTGACTTATAGGGTTTAAGGTGCCGTTATTTGTTTTATTAAAACGTTAAAGACGAAAAAACAGTAGAAAGTTAAAACGTTTTTTCGTTCTACAGGCTGCTTGGTTTGGCGAATCCCGTCAAAACCGTATTCTCGGAGAAAAATAGTCTGGCAAGCATTCGTCTTGGCACCTGTCATTTTGCATGGCTTGAAACGGGTTTGGGGCAATTTGTGACGATTTTTTTTTTGACGGCGGTTTGGTACACCCCCTAAATAAATTATTACCTCTATTAGCAATGTTGCCATTCTGAGAGAGTGTTCATGACTTTAATGCCAGGTTCATTATCAACAACATCAATAATTCCATCAGTCACTTCATCAAACAGCGGAATCAAAAATCATTAAGACTTTATTACCGATTCAGAACGGACCAAAAGACCGATTTTATTTCTGTAATAGTTACTTTTATTTACGTGTTACAAAAAAGAAGTCAGATTTTTCGAAATTCTTTGGCTAGATTTTTTTTTTAGATCTCATTATTGCAAATCGACATATTGATGCAACTATGTTTTGGTGAAGAGATATTTGGTTTTTCGGCCTTGATTTGCATATCTGCAGTGATGCAGCTATGTTTTGGTTAGAACATATTTGGCCTTTCAACCTTGAATTGATATTCATTTTGATATCGTTAATGTTATTGTCTTTTTCTGGTCTCCTAGTACAATTAAAATGGTGGAATCTAATGATAACTCAGTCAAGAATAGGTCGAGCAATGATGTCGTTGATGTCACTTGTAGTTAATCTGATTTTAATTCATTATTCTCAATAAAGCTGAATTATATGGATAAAAGAGTGTTTAGAACGTATTTTTAAGAATTATTGATAACTTCATCGTTTATCTATTTTTTGGTATCGATTCCATATGCTTATTTACAAGTTTTCTTGTAAATTACAATGTATCATGTTCATTTTTATAGTAAGTTAAATCATCCAAAATGAAAGGGGTGACTCTAGAAGTGTTTGGGAAGTGAGTATCGATAATAGACCTTAAGGCCAAGAAAAGTAGAATATATGCGCAGGCTATGGATTCCAAATTTATAGTAAGTATATATATATATATATACATACCTGAGTCTACAATATAAAACAATCTAGCATTGTAACTATCTATGTGTTGATGATAATAAGTGCAAGCGGCGCAACAAGTTGGAATAGTTAACTAATCTGAAAAATCCGGGGTACTGAAACACCACCAACCATTTAGGTTTGTGATTCTATGATAGATTTGGACGATCTCGAAAATCAATATCCAAACCGTTAACTTGAGTTGGATAGTAAAGATCAATTCCAAAAAAGACAAATCTTTGTGAATCCCTCAGAAGGATTGGGAATTAAATGCAGGTAAATAACATACAACTTTTTTTGCTTTAATTATATATATAATCAGAGATATAATGCAAAAAGTAAAGCACACAAGACACCAAAAGTTTTGTTAACGAGGAAACCACAATCCTGATGGAAAAGCCCGGGACCTAGTCCAATTTGAACACGCACAATATTAAGTTGTCTACAAACATTAGCCTACTATCAAACTTCGGATTGGGATGTAGAAAAGACCGACTCCATAGTGGTTACTTTTTTACACCAAATCTGCCATCTATATATCCTCATAAATCTAGGGATGGCTTATGGCACCATAGTGCTTGCTCTTACAGGTCGAGGAGTTGCTTTAACCGTTGTTAAAGGCTTTTGGTACTCGATCCGCTTTCCAACAGAGAATACCAGTTTCCTATCTGTCCTCCAAAAAATTAACACTTGAAAGTGACTTCCTTTAGATATGATCAAGGTTACACGGAAGTCACTTTTAGATATGATCAAACAAACGATGTCTAACATGTCTCTACCTCAATTGTGAAAATAGTTGGAAAACCAATACTTACACAATCAAAGTTAATTAGGTATTAACACTGAGTCGTACGTTGTTTCTATCAACCTTGTAATTGATTAACCGTTCTTGAATTGCCTTATTGCAAAAGAGAAGGACTGCAGAGTAAACAAGAACAAGATAATCCATCAAGGTTACAATCAAATAAGATTCATCATATTAACATCATTAAACAATTGAAAATAACACTAACGTCGCCCAAAAATATAAAAGGGCGAAATTTTAATCAGACATACAAAAGGAACACAAAATCTTATACAATCAGAAAGCGAACTTACTGGTGATAACAAATGAGTGTTGTTGAGTAAAGGATCGAATTCTAGGGTTAGAGTTTGCCCCAGTTCCTCGGATCGGAGTTTCAGAAGATGAAGTGCGGAGAAGTGAAATGAGAGAGAGAAAATGCAATTGAGCTGTTTGGTTTATGATTTATAGGGTTTAAGGTGTCGTTATTTGTTTTTTTAAAACGTTAAAAACGAAAAAACAGTACTAGCCATCGCAACCCATGTATTCATCTTGCAACCCATCATACCTTTTTGAGATAGCCATCGCATTTCGGATGGCTTGTAACGGGTACCAGTTTGTTTGGCTTGTGACCATGGTTTGGTACACCTCCAAATAATTGGCACCTCTATTAGCAATGTTGCCATTCTGAGAGTGTTCATGACTTTATTGCCAAGTTCATTGTCAACAACATCAATAATTCTATCAATTACTTCATCAACAGCGGAACCAAATATCGTCAAGACTCTATTACCGGTTCAGGACGAACCACAAGATCGATGTTATTCCTGTAATAGTTACTTCTGTTTACGTGTTACAAAAAAGAAGTCAGATTTTTTGACATCCTTGGCTGGATCATTTTGAGATCTCGTTATTGCAAGTCTATAGTGGTGCAACTGTGTTTTGGTGAAGAAATATTTGGTTTTTCGGCTTTAATTCGCATATCTGCAATAATGCAACTATGTTTTGGTTAAAACATATTTGACCTTTCACCTTAAATTGATATTCGTTTTGATATTGTTAATTTTATTGTCTCTTTATGGTCTCCCAGTACAATTAAAATGGTGGATCTAGTGATACCTCAGTCTAGAATTGGTGGAGCATTAAAGTTGTTGATGTTTCTTTTCAAATTTACTGTAATACTTGTAGTTATACTGATTTTAATTCAATATTCTCAATATAACTTAAATTTATGGATAACAAAGAGTGTTTAGGACGTTTTATAAACAAGTATTGATAACTACATAGTTTACATATATCCAGTATCAATTTCATATGCTTATTTACAAGTTTTCTTGTAAATTACTGTATGTTCATTTTTATAGTAGGTTAAATCATCCAAAATGAAGGGACGTGATCTAGAAGTATTTGGGAAGTGAAGTTCAACCAGTATCAATAATAGACCTTAAGGCCAAAAAAAGTTGAAAATAGGCGCGGGCTATGGATTCAAAATTTACAGTAACTAATTATATACCTGAGTCGATAATATAAAGCAATCTAGCATTGTGACTATCTATGTGTTGATGACTATAAGTTCAAGCGATGCAACAAGTTAGACTACTTAACTTGAAAAAGCAGGGGTACCGAAATACAACTAACTTTTCGTTTGGTCTCGTGAGACTTATGGTCAGATCTGGACGATCTCAAAAATCAATATCCAGATCCGTTAACCTGAGTTTGGATCACAAGGATCAGTCCAACGCAAGACAGGGTCTTGGTAAATCCAAGGGATGGATTGAGGACAACAATCAGGTTTATAATAACTTACTTCTTGTGTTTGCTTTTATTTAATCAGAGAATATAATGCGGAAAGTAAAGCACACAAGACACCAGAGATTTTTTTAACGAGGAAACTACGACCTGTAGAAAAATCTCGGGACCTCGTCCAGATTGAACACCGCACAGTACAAACTGTCTACAAACACTAGCCTACTATAAGACTTCGGTCAGGGATGTAGCAGAGACCAATTCCAACCCTCCAAGCGAACTGGCTATTGTCGCACTCCTTACGTCTCTAGATCCCCCACAGATCATCACGCACTTGTTCCCCTAGCTGACGTCCTTTACAGTCCTAGGAGTTGCTTTAACCGCTGTTAAAGGCTTGTTTCAACAATGCCAGCTTTGCAACCTCAATTATCGACTGTATGTTTGAACTGTCCTCTATCAGTTTGACATAGACAAAGTAACTTCCTTCGGATTGCTCCAGGTCATACGGAAATCTACTTACAAGCGGGGGCTGACAAGTAAACCGAGTAAACTATGCCCAACTTGTCTCTACCTCAGTTGTACACGAAGAATCACTTAAGAAACTTATACAACTGGAGCTAACTAGGTCTTACAACACAGAGTGCAGCCGTGCGTTGCTTCCTTTCGAAACCCTGTGTGTAACGTATCAGTTCTTGAATGGCCTTATATCAGAAGAGAAGGACCGTAGAATAGACAAGAACGTGATCAGGTTACCAAGGTTACAGGTTACTCCGATTTCAACCACTAAGGTCTCAATCTCCTACCTGTGCTTCCCAACTCTCAAGAGAAGTCTTTATAGTCGTAGGTAAAATCCCAAGAGGAACTGCTACCTAATAGAGGATGACTATACCACAACAAGCATTCACCGAAGTGAAAAGAGTTTTACGATCACTTCCACAAAGGACCTTCACGTATGCTTGATGCTTGCGGTATTCGTCCTTAGACACCTCTATTTATAGCACTCAATAAGATAGGTTGCTCTGGAATAAAGCAACTAGTTACTTGTCTCACAAGTTTTGGAAACCCTAACTTGCAAAACAAGTAAACAGAGATTTATCTCAATTGGAAATCATTTATCATTTATCTGCCAAGTGTTTTATTAGCTCAAAAACACTTCAAGATAGAGATCCAACAGACCAGAGATAATCTGTATCTTATTGACACATTGAGAACCGTTAGATGGACCACATAATATATTTTCATGATAATCCAAGTCCAAGTAAGAGATAAAGGAGTTCTGAGTTTAACCCGAGTGAAAATCCCAAAGAATATTCACTTGGGACGGTTCGCAAATCGTCCATCTGAATCACAGCCAAAAGTATCGATTTTGAGTTCACGTTAGGTACGCGTACAAAATGACACTTTGGAACTCAGGAGAATTCTCAGGTTTCTGTTCAGGTACGGTTCGGGAACCGTCCACCATTCAGAGTAGGTTTTAATTGTATCCGCTGGAAGTTCTGGGCTTAACCGGTACTTAGACGTGTTAGACGTCCTCAGCTATAATCCACTGGACTCTTGCTCAAGGGTACTCCTTTAGATTCACCCATATCCTACAAGTGATTTGCAAGCAAACCATTGCTATGGAAAGATGGTATCGAATCTATCTCATGCATTCTTGTAACCTTAGTATTCGTGGGAACAAACACTAACATAACACATGGTTATGTAGACAAGAACACGATCTTAATCGCTATTAGTATCTCTACTAAAGTAGCCGACTATTTCGAAAGATATAATAAGTAGAATAGAAGAATTTCCATAAAAGTCATAACTCCTAGTAACCTTTTGTCGATGAAGGATAATTGATGTCTTCTTTGTCTTCACAGTCTTCGTCTTCAAGGTCTCTATTACTCTGTTTATATCCCAATTCCGAAATCTAAACTCTAGTAGGCTAAATTAAGAATTGTGTTTTGACACCTAAAACTGACAACCAGCTTGACATACAAACGCTAGTGGGTTTGACCGGACAATGCCCTAACATAACTAATCTGAAAAATCAGGGGTACCGAAACACCAACAACTTTTTAGGTTTGTGATGATAGATTTGGACGATCTCAAAAATCACTATCCAAATCGTTAACTTGAGTTGGATCGTAAAGATCAATTCCAAAAAAGACAAGTCTTTGTGAATCCCTCTGAAGAATTGGGAATTAACTGCAGGTAAACAACATACAACTTGTTTTGATTTAATTATATATATAATCAGACATATAATGCGAAAAGTAAAGCGCACAAGACACCAAAAGTTTTTTTTTATCGAGGAAACCACAATTCAGATGGAAAACCCCGGGACCTAGTCCAATTTGAACACTGCACAATATTAAGTTGTCTACAAACATTAGCCTACTATCAAACTTCGGATTGGGATGTAGATAAGACCGACTCAAGCCCTCAAAGCGAATCAGCTACTGTCGCACTCCTTAGTTGACCCTACGCATTGATTACCCCAGTTGACGTATGTTACAGGCCTATAAGTTGCTTTAACCGTTGTTAAAGGCTTTTGGTACTCGATCTGTTTTGCAACAAAGAATACTAGTTTCATATCTGTCCTCCAAAAAATAACACTTGAAAGTGACTTCCTTTAGATATGATCAAGGTTACACGGAAATCACTTTTAGATATGATCAAATAAACGATGTCTAACATGTTTCTGCCTCAATTGTGAAAAGAGTTGGAGAACCAATACTTACACAATCAGAGCTAATTAAGTATTAACACCGAGTGCAGCCGTACGTTGTTTCTATCAACCTTGGAGTTGATTAACTGTTCTTGAATTACCTTATTACCGAAGAGAAGGACCGCAGAATAAGCAAGAACAAGTATAATCTACCAAGGTTACAATCAAATAAGATTCATCATATTAACATCATTAAACATTTGAAATAACACTAACGTCGCCCAAAAATATAAAAGGGCGAAATTTTAATCAGGCATACAAAAGGAACACAAAAGCTTATACAATTAGAAAGCGAACTTACTGGTGATAACGAACGAGTGTTGTTGAGTAAATGATTGAATTATAGGGTTAGGGTTTCCCCCAGTTCCTCGGATCGGAGTTTCTGAAGAAGAAGTGCGGAGAAGTGAAGTGAGAGAGAGAAAAGCAATTGAGCTGTTTGGTTTATGATTTATATGGTTTAAGGTGTCGTTATTTGTATTTTTAAAACGTGAAAAACGAAAAAACAGTAGAAAGTTAAAACGTTTTTTTTTTTGTTTTCTAAGTTGCTTGGTTTAGTATTGTAGGGGATAAAACCATTGAGACACGTGTCAGGATCAGGAAGCAGAAGTAGGATAACAAGTGAAGAACCGTGAAACATGGAATAGAATCCGGGAGGATCTCGTACACCAGTGAGTTGTCTTAATCGAATATTTGGAAAGATGCGCGCGTAGTGGGAACAGCCTGGAAAATCTCGAAGAAGGAAAGCTCGACACCAGAAAACTCGTAACCCTTGAGGGACGATCTCGGAGATAGAGCATCGAAGTAACAACCACCTCGAGGACACTTCGAAGACCACCGACCTACTCGACAGCCTCTGACACCATGATCGTGTAATTCGTCTTATTAGATGTCATTCACTTGTATTTCGACTTATAAAAGGCGAGCTCGGGCTCATTTGTGAGGGTTGGATTTTTTGATAAGTCTTAGGACATTTGAGTGAGATTAGATTAGTATGAATCTCCTCAGGTCTTTAAGCACAACATCCATCTAGTTTATAATCAGAGAAATACTTTATTTAATGGATACTTAGATCTTCATCTTGTCTTCGATGCGTTTTAGTCTATTTCAATATTGTTCTTAGCTTATCTCGATATCATGTTCAACACTAGAATAACTATCTTAATCGATGAATGTATGTTATATGTTAGAGCATAGCTCGGTTGAACCCACTGATGTTGTTATCTCAAGTCAGTTGTCAAGTTTATGAGACAAAAACACAATCCTTGATAAGTTTACTCTACAACTCGGACTAGGATAGTTCTAGGTAATCGAGACGAAGACTGATGAAGACGAAGACCGAAGCTTACTACTTGATAAATCATAACGTCCTCGCTGAAGGTTAGAAAGGTATTTCCTTTCCGTATCGTTTTTACCATTTCTATCATGATGTTGTTTATATTTTCGCCTTTACATTTGTCACACTTGTGATAACATGTATAGGTAGAGTATGTTGAGTTGTCTCTTGAAATGACCCCAACGGTGAACGCGTACATATGTTGCCTTTGGGATTTCAGAGAACGAGCTAAGTCTGTATGAACGCGTTCATGAATGCGTACATACAAGTTCAAGAATTCTCCTGAACTCTATGGACTGCTCTGTGAACGCATTCACATAAGCCATGCGAAAAACTTCCAACTTCCATATCTTGAAGTTTTCGGTCTAGCATGATTAGTTCTCGGACTTGTCGTGACTTGGCCCATGGAATTCAACAACTTAATCCAAGCGATGTTCAAACTAAGTATTTGGACCAGAAGTCGCACAGCGATGTCCAAACAAGCATTGGACCAGAAGTCGCAAACCTTCAAATAAGGTTGAGTCTTCTTTAACTTTTGGCTTAGTCCAAAGTTCTTAGAAGATTGAGAATGGGTATTCAAGCTATGGACTTTCCTAGTTCCGGAACTTGCTTGAGCCCTACTCAAGGTTGCTTAAACTTTAAGCAAAGCCTCCCTTGGTGATCACTATAAATAGATAACCTTCTACAAGATACAATCTCAATCCTGTATACATCTGTGTATCCTTGCATAAAGGTTGTTCGTCATCTTGAAGTCCTTATAGGACTACAATTATTGAAAAACTTCACTTGAGGATCGTGAAGCACAGGTCGGAAGTAAAATTCCATCATGTATCTTCGGTCGATTGAATTCTTTCAATCTTATCACGACCAAGATTTGATAGAAACTTCGTAAGGTAGATCTTGTATCGTAAACCCTAGAAGTTCCCAAACGCAAATTCACGAACTAGGTTTCATACTAAGTTCGTCTCGCGTTTGGAGGTAAAGTTGTTTAGGCTAGATCAATAAGCCCTATTCAACAAATCGATTTCAAATAACCTTGACTTTAAGTCTAAAGGAAATCACAATCGTATTCTCGTTTGATTACTTGGATACTTTTAAGCGTCCTGTTAGAGGCAGGTAGCGCTAGTCTTCACGAAGGGAAGTGGAGCAACTCCTAGGCCTGTAAAGGACGTCAGCTAGGGGAATCAAGTACGTAGGCTACTGCGGGAGCCAAGAGACGTAGGCGCACATTGGTAGCTGAATTGCTTATAGGGTGAATTTAGTTTCGATACAGTCCAGTCCGAAGTCTGAGAGTAGGCTAGCGTCTGTATACCGTTCATACTAAGGGTGTTCACATCTGGACGAGGTCCCGGGGTTTTTCTGCTAGGTTTGCAGTTTCCTCGTTAACAAAATACTGGTGTCTTGCATTACTTTTCCCTTCCGCATTATATTGTCTCTGATCTATATAATAGAAGTAATTGCAAGTTTGTTGATTCATAACCTTTGAGTGAATCCATCTCTTTTGAGATCTACGAGAACTACATTCTTATTAGGGTTCAGTTCTCTGAACTATACTCAGACTGTTGTTTGAATATTGATTTGTGAGATCGTTCAAACAACCATAATCAACTAGGTTCACGAAAACAAAAAGTTGGTGGTATATCTCGGTATCCTTGCTTTTTCATTATAATTTATTGGCTGTTAGGTATAATGTCTCTAAGCAGATTTTATACCGACACAGTTTGGCGCTAGAATCATGGACTGATTATAACAACATAGGTTTGCCTGTGCTTTGATGGTTTTCAAATTTTTCAGAAATTTTTTTCTTAGGGTTTTCAAGATTTTCTTTCGTTTTTCCATTCTTTTCTTATTTATAAGCTCCACTATCTTAAGTATCTAAAGATCTTGAGCTTTAGCATACTTAAGAATTTCGAGCAAATCATCATAGTGGTAGATCGATGTTTTTCAAGGAATCTAAGCTTTGAAACACAGAGATCTAATCAAGATCAAAAAGTTTTTTCCAACAAAGATTGCACAAAAAGAAAAACAAAAGAACTTACACAAGATTTTGAGAAAGTGGTTTTTCGATTCAGAATCCGTTATTATTATAATATCCAGATAAAACCCCTGAAATCCTATATATGATTCATGCTACTGAAATTAGTTAGGGGATATTTTAGGGTTTTCCCTATCAGATACATATCAGGAACGTAGTTTTGTAACTTTTATACCCAGTAGTATCTTTTCCGAGAAAGTAAGAAAAAATGAATTTTCTGGAACCTCCATATTTGGAAGGTAGATCTGGGCAAATCAAAACGGTTATGAAGAATAGTCACAAAAGGTTTTTTAGACCAGAAACCTAATTGGATCGTACGTAAACAGAAAAACCTCCTATAACAGAGTTAGTTACAACAAACACCATACATATCAGACCCTTAGAGCACAAATAACAGCTGTGGACCTCACTTGTCGGCTACATCTTGCAGGGCCACTTTCACAAATATAGGACGTCGAGGTAACACATCGAGATGGAATCACAAAATGGAGCTACACTACACCTGTCTATTGCAACTCAATGGTACACTCGAGAAAAAGCATCAGCTCACGAAGCAACGTAATAGGGAGAATACACGGGAGCTTGATTCGGCGAATTATTTTCTTTTCCAACTCAGTTTCTCTTCATGAGAAAATCATCATCAAATCAGTCATAAAAACGTTGTTTTTGCATGGAAAATCATCAGTTTTTCATCAATAGCACTGCATCCAACCAGTTTTAATCTTATAATTCAGTTCTTCCAAGTTCTTTATTTATTTTCGTTTTTCATTTGAACTTTAAAACAGTTTCATGGCTAACTAAACTCTTTTTTTGTCTTCCTTCGCGTTTGCAGTTAATATAAGCCCTCAATATGGCGTTTGCCTCATTTCCATCAGTGGTAAAGTGTTTGTGTTCACTGGAGTTATACTAGTTTTAGTAATGGAGTTCTTGCGTTTGTTTTTAGGATTCATCTCAATAATGCAATTGTTCTTCACCGAGTCAGGCAACCGAGTCAGTTAATCAACAATCCCCCTAAAAACGCAAAATTCAAAATTCAAAATACAAAAGGAAAGTCAGATATCGCATTAAAGTTTCTTGGTCAATAATATTATTCTCATATTTTCTCTCCATCTACTACGGTTATTCTTCAACAGAATATACTGCAAAATCCCAAAAAATCAGCATAATATTCTCAGTATATAACAAACCTATCATCAACCCAAAATACCCACAACCAATATTTTCCTTCACAACCTTGGAAAACCCTAAGCATACGATGGAAGGTTCCAACTTTACAGCGGCTACCTCGACTACTGAAGTCTCTATGTTTATGATAACTAATAAGCTCAAAGAAACAATTCTGAAACAAGATCTAGATAGTCTGAAGGTTGTTCAGTTTGGAGATGATTTTGATGAGGAAGAGGAAGAGGAGGAGGTGGAAATAATTTTGATTGGTACATTATTGATGCCGGGAAGATTAACTGCTAAGCTGGTACAAAGGCATATTAAAAATACTTGGCCTTTCATACCAGAGGGAGAAATCAATGTCATTGAAATAGAGAAAAATATTATGGTAGTTACTCTCAGAAAAGCTAGTGCGGTTCGGAAAATATTTGAAGGAAGGCCATGGTCTATTGATGGTAATCTGATTATTATCCATCTATATGACCCAACTGGTTTGTACGCAGAGTTAGATTGAGAGCACTAGGAATTCTGGATATGGTATAGATATCTATTACCGGAGCACTTAAATCAGAAGGGGGTTAGAGAAATGTCTGCATTGATGGGAGAAGTGATTGTTGTGGATCCACCAAATGGAACTCCGGAGATTGGAGATTGTTTCAGAGTTTGCGTCAAAATCAACATTGCGCATCCATTAATCAGAGGCGTTATGGCCACAGCTGCAAAAACTACCAAGTGGTATAGTCTATTTTACGAGAAACAACCTCATAAATTATGTAGAAACTGCTATGTAATCAAACCCCATGGTGCCAAGCAGTGCAAGAAGAATGTTGAATTACTCAAGGAGCTTCACGATAAACCCCATACGTTTGGAGATTCTAAGAAACCTGCAATTTCTTTCATAACCCCATCCATTCCCAGTCACAAACCTAGAAAGCCCGTTTTTAAGTATACACCTTTTGTCCCTCCAAAAGATGGTGTTAGAATCTCTGAACCAAGCTTACCCGACCAAAATGATAACATGGTGTGTGATGATGAACAAACTAGATCAGGGAACGATCTAGATCTTCTAATAACCCTACAAATGAACCTGTAAACCAGATGCAGACTATTGATGATCCTAAGGAACTCCCTCTAGTGAACACCACAAAGGAAGTGAACAAAGTTTTTAGAAGGGTTGGATCAGCAAGCAATGCTAAGGGAGATCAGGTACAAAAAAAATCATCATTTTTCTACGTAAAAAAATGTACTTTATTATTTCCCAAGCATCAGTTACTATTGCATGCATATAATCACTTTTTGTATAACTGCATTAATGTTATCGTAATCAGCGTAGCTATGAAAAAGAGACAAAGATGGAAACGAGATAATGTTAGTTGAGGAAGCAAAAAAATTTGAGCCCTGACAGTTAGAACCAGTATTTTTCTCAACAGAAGATATTCCCGAAGATGGTTCGAGTAACACTCCTTTGGTGATAACTACAATCATAAACAGAGAATCATTATCAAACATATTGATTGACCCAAGAAGCTTCGTCGATGTTCTCTTCGGAGTAGCTTACAGACAATTCTTCAAAGATACCCTAATGATACCATCCGACTACACAGTCTATGGATTCAATGGCAGAGTATCGAAGCCAAAAGGAGAAGTATCTTTGCCAATATACGTAGGATCCTTGAAGTTGAACACCACATTTTGCGTAAGTCATCGTACAATGCTATATTGGGATGACCATAGTTACACGGACTCTTGGGGGTGGCTTCAAAATTACATCAAAAACTCAGGTTCCGAACTCCTTTGGGCATAGGCGAAATCAAGGAAAATACCATGGAGTCACAAACATGTCATGAGAAGGACATCGAGAAACGAAGGTATGCGAGACGTAATCGAAGGGAACGTCGAAGGCCGCAGAAGGTTGAGGTAATCGAAAAGGAAATTAATCAAGTCATCGAGGGAAATAGTGAGGCAGTCGCAAAAGAATCTATGAAGGACCCTAGCCCACTGAACGAAGAAACACCTAATTTCATGCCAACGGAGCCTACAACAGACGTAAACATTGGAACCATCGAGGAGCCAAAGATCGTGAAAATTGGAACGTAAATGGGAGAAGCACAGCGAGCGGAGTTGCAGAACTTGTTAAAACAATATGCAAACATATTTTCTTGGAGGATGAGCGAGATGCCAGGAATCGACCCAAGCTTAGCATGTCACCATTTGGACATTAACCCCTCGGTACGACCGCTCAAGCAAAGACCAAGGAATCTCGCAGACGTATATCAGGAGGCAACGAAATCAAGAATTACTTAGCAAGTTTACGAGCCCTACATCGACCAGAGAAGGATGAAGACTTAAGGCTCTACATAGCAGCCAATTCTGACGCCATTAATGCAGTACTCGTAACCACCAGAGAATAAGAAAAATCGGTATATTACATCAATAAGACACTCTTCCCAGCGGAGAAAAACTACACCAGGTTAGAGCAACTCATACTAGCATTGGTGGTGGCAACTCAAAAACTTCGAACATACTTTCAGGCTCATCGAATCATTGTACTAACTAAAACACCCATCGAATCAGTTCTTAAAAACATTCAGGCAGTTGGTTGAATTGCAAAGTGGAACGCTCAAATAGGCCAATACGATGTGGTCTACGAAGTTCGTACGGCACTACAATCGCAAGTTATAACTGACTTTCTTTGCCGAATTTCCTATCGAAAAGGACGAGAAAAAGAACCAATGTTAGGCATCGAGGAAAATGATGGGCCATTAGACCTTCTACAGCAATGTCATCCTATGAGTTGGGAAATATTTATCGATGGATCAGTAAACGAAGATGGTCGAGGAGTTGGGATAGTCTTCACTTCACCAGAAGGGAAGCTCACAGTGTATTTAATTCGATTATAATTTGAAGCCACGAATAACGAAACAGAGTACGAAGCAATGATTCACACTTTAAAACTTATGATAGAAATGGAAATCCAAGAGGCAAGGATAACCACAGATTCTCAGCTCGTAGTCAGGCAACTCGATGGTAGTTACCAATCAAATGACTCATTGTCAAAATACAAGAACATGACAAGGAGATTAATGGCAAAAATTCCAAATCTAAAAATACGACACATATGCAGGAAGGATAATAGGCATGCGGATGCTCTGGCATTTATTGCCTCAAAAATGACAGACCCAAGCATCATCTCCATCGAGATTGGAAGAGTGCATAAATCATCTATCGAGGACGCAAAGGAGGAGCTGGTAATGGCAATTCAAGACGAAGTCGAAGATTGGAGGGTACCAATAAGAAAGTATTTGGAAACCAAGGAATTGCCAAGTAACCCGCTCGAAGCTCATAAAATAATCAGCAGGTCAGGAAACTACAGAATCCTTGATGGAGTACTGTATCGGCGGTCATTATTGGGTCCACTACTATGATGTGTTCATCGAATAGATGGTGTCGCACTAATGAAAGAACTGCACAGCGATGAAGCAGGAACTCATAGTGCAGCAAGAGCTCTAGCTCAAAGAACCAAAACTCAAGGGTGTTATTGGCCCTACATGCATACTGACGCAAAAGACATATCTCGAATATGTGACCCTTTCCAAAGATTCTCCAAAAGGATCCATGCACCAGCAACAAATCTAAACTCGGTACTAAGCCCATGGCCATTCGCCAACTGGGGGGTCGATATTGTGGGACCTTTCATTCCAGGAACATGACAACGTAAATACATTATCGTGGCAACTGATTACTTCTCGAAATGGATCGAGGCTAAAGCACTAAAGAATCACACAGGTCGAGATATCTTCACCTTCTTTTGGGAAACTATATTTTGTCTATACGAAGTCCCTGCTGAGATAGTATCGGATAATGCAAAATAATTTCTAAGTGCTGATGTTAGAGAATTGTTAAACCAATACAACGTAAGGCTGGGGAATCAACTCCGATATATCCACAATGCAAATGCCAAGCAGAGGCGACTAACAAAACAGTTGGGGATAATCTTAAGAAAAGGGTCTTACCTCACAAAAAGCAATGGTGCGAATACCTACACAATGTATTATGGGTGTTTCGAACATCTCGAAGAGAGGCAACAAGGAAGACTCCATTCCACCTTACATATGTGTGAGGGCATTGTCCGGTCAAACCCACTAGCGTTGGTATGTCAAGCTAGTTGTCAGTTTTAGGTGTCAAAACGCAATTCTTGATTTAGCCTACTAGAGTTTAGATTTCGGAATTGGGATATAAACAAAGTAGTAGAGACCTTGAAGATGAAGACTGTGAAGACAAAGAAGACATCTATTATTCTTCATCGACAAAAGGTTAGTAGGAGTTATGACTTTTATGGAAATTCTTCAATTCTACTTATTATATCTTTCGAAATAGTTGGCTACTTTAGTAAAGATACTAATAGCGATTAAGATCGTGTTCTTGTCTACATAACCATGTGTTATGTTAGTGTTTGTTCCCACGAATACTAAGGTTACAAGAATGCATGAGATAGATTCGATACCATCTTTCCATAGCAATGGTTTGCTTGCAAATCACTTGTAGGATATGGGTGAATCTAAAGGAGTACTCTTGAGCAAGGGTCCAGTGGATTATATCTAAGGGCGTATAACACGTCTAAGTACAGGCCCATCCCAGAACTTCCAGCGGATCCAGTTAAACCCTAATTCTGAGTAACGTCGGTTCCCGAACCGGTTTGTGAACAGTGACTCCGGATTTCACTCCTAAGTTCTAAGACATCAAATTGTACACGTACATGTATGTGAACCTCATATTCGATGTATTGGGTCGTAATTCAGAAGGGCGGTTCCCAAACCGTCCAAGGTGAATATTCTCTGGAATTTTCACACGGGTTAAACTCTGACTCCTTTATCTCTTAGTTGGACTTGGTTATCACGAAAATATCTTATGTGGTCCATCTAACGATTCTCAATGAGTCAATAAGATAAAGATTATCTCTGGTCTGTTGGATTTCTATCTTGAAGTGGTTAAGAGATAATAAACCACTTGGCAGATAAATGTCTAATGAATTCCAATTGAGATAAATCTCTATTTACTTGGTTTGCAAGTTAGGGTTTCCCAAACTTGTGGGACAAGTAACTGGTTGCTTTATTCCTAAGCAACCTATCTTATTGAGTGCTATAAATAGAGGGTTCTAGAACGAAGCATACATGAAGTTTCTATGTGGAATTGATCGTAAACTCTTTTCACTTTGGTGAATGCTTGTTGTGGTATAGTCATCCTCTATTAGGTAGAAGTTCCTCTGTGGGAATTACCTAACGACTATAAAGACTTCTCTTGAGAGTTGGGAAGCACAGGTAGGAGGTTGAGACCTTAGTGGCCGAAATCAGATTAACCTGTAACCTTGGTAACCTGATCACGCTCTTATCTATTCTACGGTCATTCTCTTCTGATATAAGGCCATTCAAGAACTGATACGTTACATACAAGGTTGAAAGGAAGCAACACACGACTGCACTCGGTGTTGTAAGGCCTAGTTAGCTCCAGTTGTATAAGTTTCTTAGGTGATTCTTTTTACAATTGAGGTAGAGACAAGTTAGGCATAGTTTACTCGGTTTACTTGTCAGCCCCCGCTTATAAGTAGATTTCCGTATGACCTGGAGAAATCCGAAGGAAGTCACTTTGTGTATATCAAACCGATAGAGGACAGTTCAAACATACAGTTGGTAATTAAGGTTGCAAAGCCATAATTATTGACACAAGCCTTTAACAGCGGTTAAAGCAACTCCTAGGCCTGTAAAGGACGTCAGCTAGGGGAATCAAGTGTGTGATGATCTGTGGGGGATCTAGAGACGTAAGGAGTGCGAAAGTAGCCAGTTCGCTTGGAGGGTGGAATTGGTCTCTGCTACATCACAGACCGAAGTCTTATAGTAGGCTAGTGTTTGTAGACAGTTTGTACTGTGCGGTGTTCAATCTGGAAGAAGTCCCGAGATTTTTCTACATGTTGTAGTTTCCTCGTTAAAAAAATCTCTGGTGTCTTGTGTGCTTTACTTTCCGCATTATATTCTCTGATTATATAATTAAAGCAAACATAAGAAGTACGTTACTATTAACCTGATCGTTGTCCCCAATCCATCCAAAGGATTTACCAAGACTTTGTCTTGCGTCGGACTGATCACTTGTGATCGAAACTCGGGTTAAACAGATCTGGATATTGATTTTTGAGATCGTCCAGATCTGATAAGACTCACGAGCCCAAACGAAAAGTTGGTAGTGTTTCGGTACCCCTGCCTTTCATTTGGTATCAGAGCCGGTGAACACATAAAAGACGTAACTGTCCGTGTTTATTGTGGTTAGTGAGATAACGTCAAAATGAAAGGATCGGGCTTTGAATACTCAAAGTCTTTGGGATTGTCTACTCCAAATAAATCCACTCCATCTGTTTCTCAACAGATTAGAACAAATTCTGGTAAACTCACAAAAGCTGCAGTAACCCAAAACGATCCTACACCCAGAAATCTCAATATTGAACAAACAGAGAAATATGTATCTGTGGGAGAAAAATATGTTCAAAGTCTAAGTGATCTCACTGATGCACTCATTCGTGAATGCTCATTGTCAGAACTCCTAGAACAACAACTCCAGAAATTGGAAATAGTTGCTCAAGAACTCAGAGATTCAAAAGAACAAAAAATCTTTAGAAATTGCTCTTTATCTGATTCAAAATCGTGAACAACAAATTGCGGAAGAACACGATTTGGAGATTCAAAAAATTCTCATCGGTAAAAAGGATGTAGAAAATCCCTTAACCAATGCTCAAGAAAGATGCAAAATTCTTGAAGAAGAAAATGTGAAACTTATGGATTTGTCTAAAATACACAGTAAATCAGAGAAGACTTCGAGAAGCAATGTGGTACAAAATCCGCACACTCCATATATCACATCTGCATCAGAAAGAGTCATTGTATCTGCCAAAGTCACTAAGAAAAAGAAGGCAAAACCTTCAGTCACCACGAATGTAGTGACTATATTATCTGACTCTCCAGATAACAATAGTGACAAGCAGAGCATGAAAAATGGTGGTAGAAGGCATGAAATTACATGTCGAATCTGTAAAAAGAGAGGACACCACCAAAGAGATTGTAATAGTCAGAAGAAGAACAAGCAGATTGATCAGCTGCAACACGTTGAACCTTGTACTAAAAAACGTGTTTGAACTCTGTAGGCCTAATCCACGGGTGATTCCTATAAATAAAACCTACAAGAGATCGCCTTCACCCATGAAAAATGACAGAACTATTACTGAAAAATGGAGACATAATGATCAACAATGGATTAAGATGACTTCTTTATCGCCACAAGGAAAGTCCCTGAACACGACAACCACTCCATTAAGAAACTAACCTCAATATCTTGCTCGATTGGTCACTCAAGAGGATTTAAACAAGGTGTTGTCTGATTTTGCTAAGCGAAATCACTCCCAAAAGAAGAAGTCTAGAAGTTCCTCCCACACTGAGTCATACCATGACGACAGTAACTTCTGAAAAAGCAGGGGTACCGAAATACAACCAACTTTTCGTTTGGGCTCGTGAGACTTATGGTCAGATCTGGACGATCACAAAAATCAATATCCAGACCTGTTAACCTGAGTTTGGATCTCAAAGGATCAGTCTGAAACAAGACAAGGTCTTGGTAAATCCAATGGATGGATTGGGGACAGCGATCAGGTTTAATAATAACGTACTTCTTGTGTTTGCTTTAATTATATAATCAGAGAATATAATGCGGAAAATAAAGCACACAAGACACCAGAGATTTTTTTAACGAGGAAACTACGACCTGTAGAAAAACCTCGGGACCTCGTCCAGATTGAACAACACACAGTACAAACTGTCTACAAACACTATCCTACTATAAGACTTCGGTCTGGGATGTAGCAGAGACCAATTCCAACCCTCCAGGCGAACTGGCTACTGTCGCACTCCTTATGTCTCTAGATCCCCCACAGATCGTCACGCACTTGATTCCCATAGCTGACGTCCTTACAGGCCTAGGAGTTGCTTTAACCGTTGTTAAAGGCTTATGTCAATAATTTCGGCTTTGCAACCTCAATTATCAATTGTATGTTTGAACTGTCCTCTATCAGTTTGACATACAGAAAGTGACTTCCTTCGGATTGCTCCAGGTCATACGGAAATCTACGTACAAGCGGGGGCTGACAAGTAAACCGAGTAAACTATGTCCAACTTGTCTGTACCTCAGTTGTAAACGAAGAATCACTTAAGAAACTTATACAACTGGAGCTAACTAGGTCTTACAACACCGAGTGCAGTCGTGCGTTGCTTCCTCTCAACCCTGTGTGTAACGTATCAGTTCTTGAATGGCCTTATATCAAAAGAGAAGGACCGTAAAATAGACAAGAACATGATCAGGTTACCAAGGTTACAGGTTAATCCGATTTCAACCACTAAGGTCTCAATCTCCTACATGTGCTTCCTAACTCTCAAGAGAAGTCTTTATAGTCGTTAGGTAATTCCCACAGAGGAACTGCTACCTAATAGAGGATGACTATACCATAACCGGCATTCACCAAAGTAAAAAGACTTTACGATCAATTTCACAGAGAATCTTCACGTATGCTTGATGCTTGCGGTTTTTGTCCTTAGACACCTCTATTTATAGCACTAAACAAGATAGGTTGCTTTGGAATAAAGCAACTAGTTACTTGTTCCACAAGTTTAGGAAACCCTAACTTGCAAACCAGGAAACCTAGATTTATCTCAATTGGAAATCTTTTATCATTTATCTGCAAGTGTTTTGTTAGCTCAAAAACACTTCAAGAATGATATCCAATAGACCAGAGATAATCTTTATCTTATTGACACATTGAAAACCGTTAGATGGACCACAGAAGGTATTTCGTGATAACCAAGTCCAACTAAGAGATAAAGGAGTCAGAGTTTAACTCGTGTGAAAATCCCAGAGAATATTCACTTTGGCCGGTTCGCAAACCGCCCATCTGAATCACGACCAAATGCATCGAATCTGAGGTTCACGTACTAGTACGCGTACAAATTGACACTTTGGAACTCAGGAAAAATTCCCAAGTCACTGTTCACGAACGGTTCGTGAACCGTCGTTTTCCAGATTAGGGTTTAACTTGGATCCGCTGGAAGTTCTGGACTGGGCCAGTACTTAGACGTGTTAGACGCCCTCAGCTATAATCTACTGGACTCTTGCTCAAGAGTACTCCTTTAGATTCACCCATATCCAACAAGTGATTTGCAAGCAAACCATTGCAATGAACAAATGGTATTGAATCTATCTCATGTAATCTTGTAACCTTAGTATTCGTGGGAACAAATACCAACATTACACATGGTCATGTAGACAAGAACACGATCTCAATCGCTATTAGTATCCCTACTAAAGTAGCCGACTATTTTGAAAGATAGAATAAGTGGAATAGGCTACTACTTTGTCTATATCCCAATTCCAAAATCTAAACTCTAGTAGGCTAAATCAAAAATTGTGTTTTGACACCTAAAACTGACAACCAGCTTGACATACCAATGCTATTGGGTTTGACCGGACAATGCCATAGTGACAAAACCAATTTACATATGGATTCAAAAGATATACAATCAAGTACTAACCAGATGTATCTTGATTTTTGAATTCTTCAACTTTTCCCTTGAGTCTTGATGTGTTCGTTTAACTCTTGTTGATGAATTCGTAGACAACACCTACAACATATCCAGCTCAAACAACCATAAAGGTACTCTCAAGCTTACATGGGTTAATATGCTAAATCCCACTTGTTGTTTGTGCAAAGAGTAAGAATCTGAGCAAACTTTAAAGTCTGTGTATCAAAACTTTTAAAGTGATTCTACTCATTCCTGATATGAAGCTTCTTCTCAGCTTTAATTACTCCCCCTTACTTGATACTTTGAAAAAGTTATGCACATCATGTTCTCCCCCTATGGTTATGCACCACAAGAACAAGAACCATATGTATTCTCCCCCTATTTGTCACAAAAATATGACAAAGTAGTTCGAGACTAGGGTTTCATAAACCTATGGAATAGGTTAAGCTAAGTACTCGCATACCAAGTTTAAGATGGTATAACTAGGAAATCTGAGCGAAGATTCCCGAGTTCTCATCTTTTGGAGAAATATAGATACACTTTTCTCCTAATATTCCACAACCACGCTCCCCAAAAGGATTTGTTATTAAGCGCAAGTTCAGTTAAGAACTCTCCCCCATGTGGTGTTATTCAATAAAGAACAACTTATGCCTTTACAAGTAAAGACATGTACATATATTTACCTCTTTTTGAAAAGAAGTTTTAATCTAGTTTGCCTCTGCCTAACAAACTAGATACTCTTGTTTCTAATGAACAAGAACGACACCAATAGATTGTCGAAGGCGTTGAAACGTTCGTGTATCTAGTGGTTTTGTGAGTATATCAGCAAGTTGTCATTCTGATGGCACATGTTCAAGTATAACAATCTTGTCTTCATAGAGATTTCTTATGAAGTGATATCAGATATCAATGTGTTTGGATCTAGAATGTTCCACTGGATTTTTCAGTAATGCGTATAGCACTAGTATTATCACAATAGATATTCATAGTTCCCACTTTGATACCGTATTCTGCGAGCATCTGTTTCATCTATAGCAGTTGAGTGCAGCAAGAACCAGCCGCTATGTATTCTGCTTCGCATGTGGATAATGACTGTGAGTTTTGTTTCTTGCTGTGCCATGCCACAAGATTTAACCCAACGAAAAAGCATCCACCCGAAGTGCTTTTTCTGTCATCTCTGCTACCAGCCCAATCTGCATCAGAATATGTTGCAAGATTGGTGTTGGTGTCAAAGGTATATGCAAGACCAAAGCCTATTGTCCCTTTGACATAGCGTAGAATCCCTTTAACAGCATTGAGATGTGATACTCGGGGATCAGCTTGATGTCTCGCACAACACCCAACACTAAAAGCAATATCGGGTCTTGTTGCTGTTAAGTACAAAAGGCTTCCAATCATAGATCTGTAAAGCTTTTGATCCACTTTTTCACTTTGCAGATCTCTACTGATTTTATCAGTAGTTGCCATAGGAGTTGGTTTTGGTGATTCACTATTCAAACCAAACTTTTCAACCATATCCTTGGCATATTGCTGCTGAGATATGTAGATTCCACTTTCGTGTTGCTGAACTTATATTCCAAAAAGAATTTTAGTTCTCCTATATTACTCATCTGGAATTCTTTACTCAATGAGTCTTGAAATTCCTTGGTAAGTTTTTTAGATGTGGAGCCGAATATTATGTCATCAACATATATTTGGGCAATCACACTATTTTTGCCATACCATTTTATAAACAGGGTTTTGTCGGCACCTCCTCTGATAAATCTCTTCCCCAACAAGGAGGCGGTTACCTCTCAAACACAGCTCGAGGAGCCTGTTTCAATCCATAAAGTGCTTTGTTTAGCCGATACACTTGATTTGGATTAGTTGGGTTCTCAAAACCTTTTGGTTGAGCAACAAAGACTTCTTCCTTCAAATCACCATTGAGAAATGTTGATTTGATGTCCATCTGATAGAGCTTTATTTTCAGATGACATGCATGAGCATGTAAGAGTGTTATGGATTCAAGTCTTGCTACAGGAGCAAAAGTATCATCAAGTCAATCCCTTCAATTTGGGAGAAACCTAGAGTTACAAGTCTGGCTTTGTTTTTTACAACAATACCAAACTCATCAGACTTGTTCTTGAAGATCCATTTGGTACCTACAACATTAATGTTTGGTGGCTGATCAACAAGTGTCCAAACATTTTGTCGTTTAAATTCATTAAGATCTTCTTGCATAGCATTGATCCATGCAGAATCATGTAGTGCTTCATCAACATTCCTTGGTTCAACATTAGACATATAACAAGCATGATGACAGAAATTTTGCGCTTGTTGCTTAGTCATCACTTTTGTAGTGAATGTTTCACCAATGATGTCGTCAGGTACATGACTACGACAGACCCATAGAGGTTTGTCAGGAGCAATAGGCTCAACTTCTTCCTCTACATCATCGTCTTTATTGTGGTCTGTCTCGTTTTGGTCGCAGTCGGAACTACACCAGTAGTGGGCGGTTCGGGAACCGTTGACCCTTTCTTTACTGTTTCGATCGACGGTAGTTCTGCTGGGGCCCTGTTATTCTGACGAAATTCAGTTATGTCATCAATGATAACATTCGCAGATTTCCATCATAACTTGAGTTCTTGTGTTAAAAACTCGAAACCCTCGACTGTCAGATGCATATCCTAGGAAAATTCCCTCATCGCCTTTTGAGTCAAATTTTCCTCTTTGTTCTCTGTCTTTAAGGATATAACATTTGCTTCCAAAAACACGGAGATAACCCAAGTTGGGTTTCTTACCGTACCATAGCTCATAAGGTGTATTCAAGGTAAATGACCTTAGATATACACGATTGATGAGATAACATGATGTGAACACTGCTTCACTCCAAAATTTTAAGGGCAAGTTTCCGTTATGAAGCATAACCTGAGCCATTTCTTTAATATTTTTATGCTTTCTTTCAGCCACGCCATTAGCCTGAGGTGTAATAGGTGCTGAATATTGTTGAATTATACCCAGTGAGTCACAGAACTCGAATACCTTAGTATCTTTGAATTTTGTGCCACGGTCGCTCCTGATTTAATTAACCGTGCGACCTTGCTCATTCTGGATTCTATTCACAATGATCTTAAACTCTTCTAGGGTATCATTCTTGTGTTTGAGAAATGCTACCCAGGTGAATCTAGTGTAGTTATCGACCATAACCAGGGCATATTTATTCCCACCAACATATACTTGTTGATAGGACCAAAGAGATCCATATGAATTAATTCAAGTGGAGCCTTGGTTGATGTTAGAGCATTGCTCGGTTGAACCCACTGATGTTGATATCTCAAGTCAGTTGTCAAGTTTATGAGATAAAAACACAATCCTTGTGTTTTTACCTGGAAAAACAATGTACCGTCTCTGGGTACTTTCGTAGTGCTCGGAGATCAAAGTCGAACAAGACGAGCCTAAACCAAGTCAATGGTCGTTCACGTCTTGCTTTGGTCACAGAGAGGATAGAGGTTGGTCTAGGGAGGGAAACATCGAAGAAACTTGAGATCAGGTTGAGGATGTATTTTGGGTGTAAGAGTTCAAGATCTCCGTCGTGAAGTCGACTAGAAATCTCCAAGGCTAGAAACGTGTTTTGATTCTCAGGTGTGTTTTCTCTGAGGCTCTGATATTCTTATTGTTTATGTTTCTGTGTTCTAGCCGTTCTGCCTTTGAAGATAGAGGAAGCCTCTATTTATAGTTTTGAACTCACCCTGATCTCTCGACAGAGATGTGGAAGTCGTGGAAGAGTGGAGGAGTGGAGGACATGGGTTGGTTTCCGTAACTGCCTGAGTTGTGTAGAACATGTCCACTCGCGCCATCTTCTCGTAACTGTCCACTATCTCTATCAGTTTCTTTCAACTACCGTAGACCGCCAAAACAATACCCCTAAAGTTATCCCCCCGTGTGATGTTTTTGATGTCTCGAGTGATACGCGGATATTGCGTAGTTGAGTTGAGTAAAGTAGAGTTGTATGACTAACTGGCGTGACCAAATATGATCGTAGTGCCTATGGGGCGCAAGTGCATATGAGTGCATAGCGCCATAGCCAAAGGGGCTACGGCCTTGGCCCTTGGCCAAGGCTAAGTTTAAAGCGCTTTGCGCTAGTTCTATGGCGCCACGGCTCTTGGCGCCACGGCCTTGGCCTTTGGCCAGGGCCAAGTTCCTTAAGCGCCTTGCGCTAGGTTTATGGTAGTGGCGCTATAGTTCATGGCGTCACGGCCTTGGCTTCTGGCCAAGGCCAGTTTGTTTGTGGTCGCGTCTTGTGGCGTGGCCTTGGCTTTTGGCCAAGGCCAAGTAGGTTTGTGGCGTCTTTGCACCAATTTCTTGTAAATCCATGGTGGTCCATGGTTCAGAGTGCCATGCTATGTGGCGTTACGGCTTTGGCATCTGGCCAAGGTCGACTTTGGGGCAACCTGTGCCTTAGTCGTGGTGTGCGTGCTTATGCTACAACACACTTGAAGTCATGGCGTGTTTATCCATGTTAGGCCATACCATCCTGAACTTGGGATTAGATCTGCTTAAGCCTGTTTAGGCTGATGTATGCCTCTCAGAGAGCTCTGGACCGGCCTGGAGCTTCAATATTCCTGAGGTTTGCATCAAGACTCGTATGTTGAGTCATATTAAGAGGAAATCCATGAGGATACGTCTCTGTTAACTCTTCACCGTATACCATTAAGCGACCTGGTTCTGATATCGAGATAGATGTCGACATGAAACAGATTAATGGGTTTAATATGTTGGTGAGATTATTAGTACTGCACTATGATATTACCCTCCCCACCGGAGTTATAAGAGAGAGCTCATAGAGAGTTTATCTAGCTCATGGAATGGGTTGCACTCTGAGCTATAGAGATGAGCCTGAATAGGCGATTGCCCTTAATAAGGCGTGGTTTCGAGAGCGTCTTAACAATCTTGTCCCTCTCTCATTTTTCACCATCTACACCTTGATAAGTCTACTCAACAACCTCGGACTAGGATAGTTTTAGGTAATCGAGACGAAGAATGATGAAGACGAAGACCGAAGCTTACTACTTAATAAATCATAACGTCCTTGCTGAAGGTTAAAAAGGTATTTCCTTTCCGTATCGTATTTACCATTTCTATCATACCGATAGTCTATGATGTTGTTTATATGATCCGAAGGTATTCTAGGATTTTCGCTTTTGCAATTGTCACACTTGTGATAATATGTATAGGTAGAGAATGTTGAGTTGTCTCTTGAAATGACCCCAACGGTGAACGCGTTCATAAACGCGTGCATGTGTTGCCTTTGGTATTTCAGAGAACGAGCTAAGTTTGTATGAACGCGTACATACAAGTTCAAGAATTCTCCTGGATTCTCCTGAACTCTATTGACTGCTCTGTGAACGCGTTCATATAAGCCATGCGAAAACTTCCAACTTTCATATCTTGAAGTTTTTGGTCTAGGCATGATTAGTTCTCAGACTTATCGTGACTTGTCCCATGGAATTCAACAACTTAATCCAAGCGATGTTCAAACTAAGTATTTGGACCAGAAGTCGCAAAGCGATGTCCAAACAAGCATTGGACCAAATCGCGAACCTTCAAACAAGGTTGAGTCTTCTTTAACTTTTGGCTTAGTCCAAAGTTCTTAGAAGATTGAGAATGGGTATTCAAGCTATGGACTTTCCTAGTTCTGGAACTTGCTTGAGCCCTACTCAAGGTTGCTTAAACTTTAAGCAAAGCCTCCCTTGGTGATCACTATAAATAGATGACCTTCTGCAAGATACAATCTCAATCCTCTACACATCTGTGTATCCTTGCATAAAGGTTGGTCGTCATCTCGAAGTCCTTTTGGACTACGACTATTGAAATACTTCACTTGAGGATCGTGAAGCACAGGTCGGAAGTAAAATTCCATCCTGTATCTTGGGTCGATTGAATTCTTTCAATCTTATCACGACCAAGATTTGATAGAAACTTCGTAAGGTAGATCTTGTATCGTAAACCCTAGAAGTTCCCAAACGCAAATTCACGAACTAGGTTTCATACTAAGTTCGTCTCGCGTTTGGAGGTAAAGTTGTTTAGGCTAGATCAATAAGCCCTATTCAACATATCGATTTCCATTAACCTTGACTTTAAGTCTAAAGGATATTACAATCATATTCTTGTTTGATTACTTGGATACTTTTAGGCGTCCTGTTAGAGACAGGGTAGCGCTAGTCTTCACGAAGGGAAGTGGAGCAACTAGTCCTAAGCCTGTAAAGGACGTCAGCTAGGTGAATCAAGTATGTAGGCTACTGCGGGAGCCAAGAGACGTATGAGCACATTGATAGCTGAATTGCTTGTAGGGTGAATTCAGTCTCGATACAGTCCAGTCTGAAGTCTGAGAGTAGGCTAGCGTCTGTATACCGTTCATACTGAGGGTGTTCACATTTGGACGAGGTCCCGGGTTTTTCTGCTAGGTTTGTAGTTTCCTCGATAACAAAATTCTGGTGTCTTGCATTACTTTTCCCTTCCGCATTATATTGTCTCTGATCTATATAATAGAAGTAATCGCAAGTTTGTTTGTTCATAACCTTTGAGTGAATCCATCTCTATTGAGATCTACAAGAACTACGTTCTTGTTAGGGTTCGGTTCTCTTAACTATTCTCAGGTTGTTGTTTGGATATTGATTTGTGAGACCGTTCAAACAACCATAATCAACTAGGTTCACGAAAACAAAAAGTTGGTGGTATATCTTGGTATCCTCGTTTTTTCAGTTGCTATACCGGTAGACACTTTATGTGGAACTCTTATTTGTTTACCCTTTTGACAGGCACCAGATATACCATTAACGTTGACTTGTATCTTGGGGACACCTCTAACAAGTTCCTTGTTAATTATCTTCCCAATAAACAATAATTGATACGACCAAATCGTTTATGCCAAAGATGGGTAGATTCATCCTTAGTCAGGTTGCAACAAAGATCGGAGATGATATCAAGTAGATAGCAATTGGTCGACCCACGAATACCACGAAATATGGTATTGCCAGATTTATCTTCAATGGTGCATTTCTTTGCCTCGAAAACAACCTTGTGGCCTTTGTCGCAGATTTGACTAATAGAGAGAAGATTTGTTGTCATGCCTTCAACATAGACAACATCATGGATCTCGGGAATACCTGGAAGTTTAATAGTTTCTCGCTTGCTGATGAAGCAACAACTTCCATCTCCAAAGGTTACAGGACCACCTTTGAAATCATAAACATTCACAAACCAAGATAAATCCCCTGTCATATGCCTACTACATCCACTATCAAGGAACCATTGAAAAAGGGATGTAGATTTCA
The DNA here is from genome assembly GCA_023529015.1 of Papaver nudicaule. Taxonomy (NCBI): domain Eukaryota; kingdom Viridiplantae; phylum Streptophyta; class Magnoliopsida; order Ranunculales; family Papaveraceae; genus Papaver; species Papaver nudicaule. The sequence continues at coordinate 43,106 of JAJJMA010133119.1, forward strand.
GAGCTACTGCTCCTAAGGCACATTCACGAGTTCCCTCAATAGGGGGTGTTTCTTGATTTTTTACATGCTGTCTTAACTCAATAAAGAGTTTATGAGCATTTTTATGCAAGTCTTTCAGTTCCTGGAGTTTTGTCCTGAATGGACTGCATAAATATTGGAAGTGACCTTTCAAGCCAGAAAAGGTGGAGGGGTGGTCAATATTCATGTTTTCTGAATAAGGGAGTTTGAACCCGATTCCATATCTTTCCCTTGAGACATGCTTCAGACTAGATTCTGTATAAGGGTCTTGAATCCCTTTAGTCATTTGACTTGATCCGGATAGACTGGGGTTAATAGTTTGTTTTTCACGGACAGTCTCATCTAGCTTATTACTGAGCATTTTCTCTTTTTTAGATAAATCATGAACTTTTTCACTTTGAATGTTTAACCCGATATAAAGCCCTTCGACTTTTCTAATTAATCTATGTTTTTCAATGCATAGAGAATTAATAAAATCGGTCCATACATCAGACGTGTCATCTGTCAAGATTTCTCTTTCAGATGATGATGTTACATTCAAGTGTGGTGGTACGTTACAAGCTTTTAAGCTTTGTTCCATGACTCACAAGCTGCGATAAACACAGACAGTTACGTCCTTGATGTGTTCACCGGCGCTGATACCAATTGAAAAAGCAGGGGTACCGAAATACAACCAACTTTTCATTTGGACTCGTGAGACTTATGGTCAGTCTGGACGATCTCAAAAATCAATATCCAGACCTGTTAACCTGAGTTTGGATCTCAAAGGATCAGTCCAACACAAGACAAGGTCTTGGTAAATCCAATGGATGGATTGGGGACAACGATCAGGTTTATTAATAACGTACTTCTTGTGTTTGCTTTAATTATATAATCAGAGAATATAATGCGGAAAGTAAAGCACACAAGATACCAGAGATTTTTTTAACGAGGAAACTACGACCTGTAGAAAACCTCGGGACCTCGTCCAGATTGAACAACGCACAGTACAAACTGTCTTCAAACACTAGCCTACTATAAGACTTCGGTCTGGGATGTAGGAGAGACCAATTCCAACCCTCCAAGCGAACTGGCTACTATCGCACTCTTACGTCTCTAGATCCCCCACAGATCGTCACGCACATGATTCCCCTGGCTGACGTCCTTTACAGGCCTAGGAGTTTCCTTAACCGTTGTTAAAGGCTTATGTCAATAATTCCGTCTTTGCAACCTCAAATATCAACTGTATGTTTGAACTGTCCTCTATCAGTTTGACACACACAAAGTGACTTCCTTCGGATTGCTCCAGGTCATACAGAAATCTACTTACAAGCGGGAGCTGACAAGTAAACCGAGTAAACTATGCCCAAGTTGTCTCTACCTCAGTTGTAAACGAAGAATCACTTAAGAAACTTATACAACTGGAGCTAACTAGGTCTTACAACACCGAGTGCAGCCATGCGTTGCTTCTTTTCAACCATGTGTGTAACGTATCAGTTCTTGAATGGCTTTATATCAGAAGAGAATGGCCGTAGAATAGACAAGAACATGATCATGTTACCAAGGTTACAGGTTAATCCGATTTCAACCACTAAGGTCTCAATCTCCTATCTGTGCTTGCCAACTCTCAAGAGAAGTCTTTATAATCGCTTAATAATTCCCACGGAGGAATTGCTACCTAATAGAGGATGACTATACCACAACAAGCATTCACCGAAGTGAAAAGAGTTTACGATCAATTCCACAGAGAATCTTCACGTATGCTTGATGCTTACGGTTTTCGTCCTTAGACACCTCTATTTATAGCACTCAACAAGATAG
>JAJJMA010133122.1:0-12907 GCA_023529015.1 Papaver nudicaule
TGTTGCGCGATCTCTTCGTTGGCTAGCATACGCCATATATTCCAATACCCCCCGTCAAGTTGGACATGGAGAGAATTGAAGAGTTCAACTTGAAAAATGTCCGGAAAAGAGTTTTATAACACAAATATTAGATTATCGACCAAGATCACCTTGGTATCTTGAGACGGAAAGAGTAAACACACTAATCTATATAACTGCAGCATGCAGTATTGATTGACTAATGGGACGAAAAGGATTTAAAGAAATGATAATGAATTGATTCGATTGATTGTACTGCTTGGTGAACATGGTGAACAAGACATACAAACAAGTTTTAGAGTTTTCTTGTGTGGAAAACTGATACATAATATCGGAAAAGATGACGATCTTTTGGAGAGGAAACTCAGGATATGGAGTGAGATTTACAGCGTGGTTGACATCAATAATTAACCACACTACACCAAATTGTTAAGATGATAAAAATATGACTTGCTGGTATATTTGATCACAGAAAAGTCATAGAAACAAGAGCACTCAAAAGAGTTGTAGACACCTAAAGTGGATTGAATGGTCCAGATTGTTAAAAGAAAAACAATCAAAACATGTTAGCGTCGAATGGTCAGTTTTATACCATTCAATAGACCAAAAATTCACACCTTCAATGAACACTAATGATACAGTGAACAAATAAGGGGAGATTGATTTATTCACACCACTTTAATAGAAAACAATAGATTTGAATAACTAAATAGATTTGAATAGAATCGCATGGCTTGATGGCCATGAAAGTATATGTTGATGCTTGAACAAATGAGCATGGACTAGTTTAGAAACTAATTTCTATGAGAAATAGCATTTTGGATGCAAATAAAAATGATGTAAAATAAGCTGCGGAAGCGGATCGAGTGCAATTCTACACCAAAATATAGATCAAACAAATCCCAGATGAAGCTAAGGATGTTAAGAGCTTAAGAGAGAATATCACGATAGATTGGTTGTTGGAGTTGCTGTTTAACTGCGGATAAAAAGGAGTATGAAAATACCACGAATATTATGCAATTAAATCGCAGTGATCGTGAAAAATAAATAATTGGATACCGAAGTTTCTTTGGATATTGCCAAAATTTGTGTATACACGAAAATGGAAATAGAGATAATCAACGATTTACCCGTATCACAAAATTATGAAATCCAAGAATGGAATATGATGATGTTCTTGAAAGAGAAATATAAGAACATAAGTTGACTAAAATGAAAGACAACAAAACACCCAGAATTAAAGTAATTTGGTTGATCGGTTGTGACGGTACCGCTACTAATTTATAAGAAACCGACAAACACAGTTTGTGAATATCTGAAAGACTAAGAAGTTAAGTGTTTTGGATTTCGAAACCATACCAAAACAATACTATGGACTAGTGACATGGAAAGAAAACCATGATAGTCATTATGTGTTGACAAAGAAAACCTTGATAAAGGTGCGAGATATGATATCCATACAAACTGAAAACAATGCAGAAAACGCAATGATTGACCGCATCAAAGAGATCGAAGACTAAAATAGAAAATAAAACGATTGGATCGATAGCAGAGAAGAGACCTTAAACTAAGGTTTGCAATGATCATGGAAATGCACTATGAATAGATAAGGGTTAAACGTCTTTCTGTAGTTAAAAGCAAAAGGTAACATTTAGGATCATACCAAAACAAATGACTTTAAATGGTATGCAAATATAAACTGATAGAACGTCTTGAGACAAAACTTAGGTCTGTGTTCGATACCCATAAAATTAGTTGATAAGTGATCTCTTACTCATTAAAAGATCAAAATTATTTTCGGATTAGAAATGAATGTTCTTGACGAAAAGAACAAAAGTTGAGACATAGTAAGGCGTCTCTAATCAACTCCATAAAGATACACAAGAACATCAATTTAGTTGACAGTAAAATGATCAGGCTAAATATATGAGGAAGATTAGCTCAGGAGCCAGAGGTGAGTAATATGATCTTGGATAAAAATCTTAGAGGAGTTGTCTTTTGGACGCTAAACCAACAAGATTATACTGAACCTAAAAATTGGTCTCTAAGAAAATAGAGATTGAAATAGTAATTTAGCCTCGAAAGAGCACTGAAATTGAAAGTGCGACATTTTCGAGATTGATCGAATTGATTTGAACAGATGTGCAAAACTGCAACATCATCAGTTCATTTGGGAAGGAAAATATTTGACGGATATTTGATGTATTTGATCATGGATAAAAGATCTAAGAGAAAATATAATATGTCAACATGCAAACAAACAGAAAATTCATCTAAGATTATAGGCTTGTCCATTAATGTACTGGACAAGGAACACGCGATTGATCCATACTGTATTCTATAAGTTGATCAGATCTGAATGAGGTTTATGATGCCGAAAAATAGACGCAATGGTTGGCAAGAGAACTTGGATATGCGATGCCAACATGCTTGAGCATAATAATCGATTGATGCCACAAGGGTCACTAGGAGTTGGATTGGATAGAAACACTAAAGTGGAGTCAGAAGGGAACTCGCGTAAAACAATTGAATCATGAAACCAAAAACGACTCAAATGACAAGATTCAAGGAAAGAAAATGGCAGGAATTCCCAAAATGATAAATCTTTCGGATTTGATTATGAATGTTCTTGACTAAAACACAACAAGAATGTATCTTCAATGCACAACAAAGATGCATGGAATAACTCAGTTGATGATCTTAGATGACTGATCAATGGATAAAAATAACAATGAAGAAACACCTTCATTAAGGATATGAAATTCACTTACAATTGAGATTGGTGTGAAGAGAAAAAAATATAACATTCCCAAACATAGGAAAAACAAAAATCGATATAACTATATTTTGATGTTATCGATATAATTTGATTAACAATGACACGCCTTGGAGAATGATTTTAGCCTTGACTAAAGGACTAAATTCGAAATTAAAGGCAAATAAAATCGAATCAAAATTCGGATAAACAGAATTGGAGATAATTTGGGGACTTCACATAATCAACGGAATTACCCATTGTCATTAAAAACAATAAACAAAACAAGAACAATAACGACCATGGAATGTTGAAAAAAGAAACGAGGACATGGTCTTTATTTGATTGATCAAAAGACCGTGTTGGATGAGCTATTGCCAATATCAGATAAGAAATAGCTAGATTAATCAGCTATTCAGGACGTGAAACTAATGATTTTGGTTTGGATTGTTGGAAGAAAATTCATAAGTCTGCAGAACTTAGCTTTACAACTTCGATGGATACAAGAAAAAGAGCAATAATACTTTAATTAACAGAATTATTACTAAACATCGATCAAACATTATGTAAATGATACCACAAAAATTAAATTAATGAAAGTATGAAATTTTAGGGAGAACTGATTGTGGATAATGAAACGACGATCTTGTTGCTGCCTTAAGACTAAGCGACTTAATGAAACGTGATTATAGCCTTGAATGAGAAACTAAAATCCAAGAAGACAGTATACTTTGATAGAAAAGAAAATAATCTTGGATCTGCCCAGATAAAGAGATAAAATTGGCATGAGAACTTACTTCAAAAGAACGAAGTGAGACAGCTTCTGATGATGCGACATACACAATAAGTATAGCCAACCTGAAATTGAAAATCAAATCCGAACTGAATAAACAATAAAATTGATAAGAAAAATTATGAAGCGGAAGCAATTGAGCGGATCTCACCGCTCTGATACCATGTTAAAACATGAGTATCGAGGGATCATAGACCAAAGGAAGATGAAATTGAGACCATAAATGGTTTGATAATATTATTGATCTTCATATGAAATCTCTGAGATGAAATTTACATTTACATTCTAATTCCTATTTATAGTTACACTCAACATTAGTATGATCAGTAAACCCTAGAGGTTACAACAAACAATTACTTTGACTAGGTTAAGCATATCTATCTGACTAGATTACAGAAATCTTGTTGCTGACTTGGTCGTCTTGGCTATCTTTGTGCACATGTCTGGAATGCACGTGAGCTAACTTGTTGCGCGATCTCTTCGTTGGCTAGCATACGCCATATATTCCAATAATACTCTCTCTTCCTCTGTCTCCAATTTTGTTCTTTCCTTCACCGCAACTGTAGCAGTTGGATTCTACAAATCAAAATGGTAATCAAATCAGCATGTACGATACTGTAAATATTCAAGGAACATACAACGATGATGGGTTAAATTTAAATCATACCACAAGACTGTACTCAAAAGACAGCTTTCGCCCATTCACATCGAGGCCGCAAACTCCAATTGCATCCATCATTCTCTGAGCCGCAACCACAGATGGAAAATCAATGAACCCAATTCCTCGGCCGAACAAAAACTAATGGCCCTTTATTTCATCAAACTCCTAGGATTATACGAAACCCAACAAAAGACCCGAAGATGTCATTTCAACAGACAACCTCCTAACTACATATTTTATTCACAATCCAGTATATGGCATAGTTTTTAATTTTCTATCAAGTGATGTAGAATTGGTAGCCATATTGTGAATGTGTGTGCTCTTAACACCATGTCAAATTTGTGCATCAAACTGAAAAGTAAAGAAATTAGTGGAGTGGCAGGATCATTGTAAGTTATTTAGGATCTCAATATCCAATTCTGGACTATTTGCGACCCGGCCCTACCTGACATTATTCAGCTTCTTAAAAAGTAAGAACTAGATGGCAGCGACCTCCATAAGCTACTGAGGAATTGAGATAAAAGAGAAAATGTACCTTTAAGTGACGAAGTGGCAACCTCTCTGGCATAATGCTAAAACTGAAAGCTTTGCCCCGATCTCCCCTGAAACAGGAATTTGAACTCAAGTGCTGCTTAAGCTAGTTGGCCAATGTCATGTCAGTAGGACGATCACTAACCCAAGGAAGTGCATCCTTATTCAAGACATGAGTTAGCGTCAGCTACAAAACACATTCAGAATATCATATTTACAAGTCCCAAAAGCCAAAGACAACTTACTTGAGCTCTTCAAATCCAAGTGAATACACCTTATCACCCTCAGCCAAATCCAACAACAAAGTTGCACCAAATAAAGTCTTTTAACCTTACAACACTTCAGATTGCCTCCACAAGCAGCATAGTGCAAAGGAGTACTTCCAGCTCCTATGATAAAAGCCACAAACCTGGAAAGTTAGTGACCATCGATACCTAATGGGATACAATATATCAAGCAACAAAGTCTCATATATAATGCACCTATCAGATCCATTGATGTTACATAGTGAAATGTCACAGCGGAGACATTTGCATGAATATCCAGTAGCAGCTGGACAAAATCAAAGTACCCATTAAGTGCAGCCATATGAAGAGCAGTTATACCACCATCTGCCGCCTTGTTTACAAACTTGGTGAACGCATGCAAGTAACAATAAGCTTACTGACTTACACCTAAACAGAAATTGAAGAATGCGAGGTAACATAAACCAAGATCGAAAATGAAAAATGTAAACTTACATTGCTACGATAAAGCGGAACAACTTCCCAGTGCCCATACCTGCACGCATGCATCTATGCGGTCTTTGACACAATCAAACAAATACACCCAATCAGTAATCAACTATACTCAGGGTATATATACCATTGTGTAAGATGAGACCACAAGCACTTAAGTGGTCCGAATAGATAACTCCAATTTGGCCATGCCCTAGCTGGCACTGAGAGTTGAACATCAAATAAAATTTGACCCACCCCTCTCCCAAAAGTCGAGCACTTTCAACAAGTGGTTATTAACACAGTATCAAAATTTATGAAACATGATATCTAAAGAGTCTAAAGTTGAAGAGTAACTATAATATCGATGTATCTAATAATTCCACACAGTAACGCCAAGAAGCTTAAACAACCAATGTGATTTACAGTGGGCATAATCAAGAGCTAAACATTGTCGAAAAAAGAAAAAAAAATACTTCTAAAAATTCTACCCACGAAACTAAGAACTACTTTCTAACAACACAATACAAGGATCTCCCCCATTAGTAATCTCAATTTCTATACAGAATCACTTGATTGAGAGCTAAATAAAATTCCTAAAAAAAAGAACTTAGTGAAACTTATGGAAACTATCAAACAAATCAAAACCAATCTAAACTATCAAACAAATCAAAACCCACTTTGGAAAACAGTAGTAACAAACACTCAGACATCAAATTAAAGAAAATCAGAAACCCTAATTAATTTTTTTTAAGAAAAATCAAATCCATAAAGAAAATCGGAAAAAAAAAAAATCTTAACCAAATCAGTAAATCTCACGACGAGGTACTTCATGGAATATACCTAAATATAGATCTAATGAGTTTAGTTTTTAATCTGTGAATAAGAAAAACAAACAGAAGAAATTGGATGAAAGAAATATCTAGATTTTAATTTGGGTTTTGAGATAGAGGTTATGAGGTGCAGGTTTACATAAGAGAACTTTTGATTTTCGTTGGTTTGGACTTGATTTCAAGAGATCTAACTTAAAGAAGAAGAGTTTTTTTTTTATTTTTTTTTTTGAAGTTAGAAGAAGAGACGAAGGAAAGAAGACGCAGGGAGAACTGAGAAGGAGAAGGAGAAGGATAAGGAAAGAGAATAGGGAAAATAGAGAAATATAAAGGAAAATATAATTTCCAGTAAAAAGACAAAATAGCCCCTTCGTGTGCAACGTTAGTCAACGTTGCCCCAACGTTGCTTAATTAATTAAAAAAAATCCTATTTAGAGCAACGTTTTTAACGCTGTCAGATGCGAAAAAAACATTGGGAATCGGGCCATATGGCGTAGTGTAAGATTGGCATAGTTGGTAGCATCTTCCACCAATGAGCCTTGATGCGTTGTCGAACCGCAACAAATATATTTCAGTGCTAAACCTTCACAATATATATAATATAATATAGAGGTAAGAACAGGTTCGTCCACAAAGAGGTAATGATTGTTATTTTAATGTTGAATCCTAAAGTAACCTGGGGGATGTTTGTTGTTTTAATACTAAAAATAAAATAAAATAAAAGCAAGTAAATATGAAGCAAAGAATAATATGAAGTAATCAAGAGATGAGAGTATTGGTTAAGGGTTCATCTTCAATTGCTTAACATGCATATGAATAATATATGGAGTATCAACTTAATCTATCATCATCAAAAGCCCTAGAATACATCATCGCAAAAATATTCCGAAATATCCTAATGTCATCACACACCATAACGATGAATGTGTGAATACTACGTAGAGAATAACTCAACACATCGAGTAATTGAGTTCAACGAACTTTAAGAGCATTAAGGTTTGTGAAATAGGCTAATCAATGCAATGAACCACCATGAATGGTTCATTCAACAAAGGTAATATCCTACACTCTCAAAGCTATCACCACCTCAATAATCATATTGTGCTACTTATGAATAGGTTCTTCAACTATTTCGTATCTCCAAACCTAATTCTAGGAATAGTTGTAAACACAATCTAACTCAATTGGCCACTTGAATCAAAAGGTATTCAAACTTAGTGTAATACATCAATCATACACTCAAACGCATAGTAGAATAAAATAGATGATAAATAAGAATAAGTTCAACTCCATAATTAATCAAATAACATGTCTTGCAATTTTAGACTACATCCTCAACCAATAAAAGAATATTTAGCTACTCATGTTCTTATCGAAAGTAAAAGAAAACATGTTGAGAGTGATAAAAATCATAAAAACACTTGATGCAAAAGCTCAAATCTTTCTCCCAAAGTTCCACCTCGAAATTTGTGCCAAAACCTAGCTCCAAAGTTGCCTCGGGAACTGTGCTCAAAACCTTCTCCAAAGTGCGTGTTATCTTTCTCTGTGAAGTCTTCAGTTGCTTTTATTCACCCCCAAAACTAGGGGTGAGCAAAAAGTCCGGATCCGCAAATCCGGCCCGCAACCGCCCCGCAAAACGCGGGTGAAACCCAATCCGCTGAATTATTGGGCCGGACACGGATCCATTTCTCAATCCGCACCATTTGGCGGACCGGACGCGGGTGTAAATTTTTATCCGCGGATTACAGGTATTTTCGTAGTTATTAGAAAACCCTAGGGATATTTAGGGAAACTACCTATATATATAGAAAAATCAGAAAACTTACCTAGCTTTCTTCGCCCTTTCTTCTCTGCGACTGCGATTCTCCTCTGAGTTCTTTGAGCTGAGGTTTGTGTCTCTCTCTCTCTCTTTCTTTTATTTCCAAAATCTAGTTTGGTTCTTCAATTTCTCTGTTGAGATTTTGTTGTTCTTGATGATTATTGTATCGTAGACACTGATTTTGGATTTGATTGTTCTGCTTTTGTTAGGGGAAAAAAGGCTTGGATCTGATACTCAAACCAATTTCTGTCCTCAGAGCTTCGATTTTTCACTACTGGTGAGTGACATTTCTTGGATTCTGGATTTGATTGTTCTGCTTTCGTGAAAATGTCACGCTATGATTTAATCCTTCTATCCTTGTGTATGAATCTTGCGTTTATTTGATCTGGATTTACAATTTCTTTTCATGAAATCAGCTTATTTCTGGATTCAGAAATCTTTGAAACATGTATTTGCTTGTTAGGGTTAGAATAGTAGTATTTCATTGTTAGATTTGTGAAGTTATCCACTGATTTTGAGTTATTTGCTGCAAGTAAAGAGGTTTTGTTATGCTTTTTTGGTGTAATTTTGTTCAGTTATTGGTCATTTTTTGAGCTTAGTAGATGTATTTGAGTTTCTGAAGGTGCCATCTAGTTTAGTTCTTGCATTTGCTGCTAGTTATTTAGGGTTCATGGTTGTATTCCAGTTGAAAGTATTCACTGATTGGGAGTGAAGTAGTTGTGTGTTGGATTTTGAATTTGTGTTGCTTACTTTTCTTGAAATTGATTAACTGTCTGAGAAGGATTCACTACTAGTTACTCTTGCTGTTTTTAAGTTTTAACTCTCACAGTTGTGCAACTCTTTTGATTGATTGCATTGTCTGATCTAGCTTATCTAAATTATTCTTTTGTAGTTAAAATGGTCCTTTTATATGGTATCTGCAAGTTAACAATCTCAACTTGATGCTATTTAATTTGATTATTCATCTAAATAGTGATTGCTTAAATACATACAAATAGCATAGTTTGAATATCCTTGCTTCTTACCACTCCAAGTTATCTCTGTTGGAATTTTTTTATTTGTGATATTTTGAGATCAATTGCATGGACAGATCACCATATTTCTTTGAAGGAACATTGAATAGGATTGTTACTGTTTTCTTTGTTATCAAGTAATTGTTGAGCTCTTAAAAGAATATCATATTGATGTGTACCATCTTGGGAGGTGTACCTGCAACATAATGGTTTATAAACTTTTTCTTCCCGTGTGCAAGAAACTGGATATACTGCTGCTAACTTTTGAATATACTGCTATACTTCAGGTACTTCTGAGGGGCGCATCAAGACAAGTACTTAAGAAGGTTAAACGTGTTCAATTTGCAGTATATGCATTCGACAGTCACATTTTTGCCATTTTTCATTTTTCAATTTGCAGTATATGCACTGAATGTGCTGTTGTGTGAATGGTTATAATGCTCTTTATAATGCTCTTTGTTTGTTTGTATGCACTGAATGTGCTGTTGTGACATTGCTTAGTTTTCTGTTTTTTTTTTTTTTCTGTTTTTTTTTCCTGTTTTTTTTTTTCTGTTTTTTTCTCTGAAAACCGCGGATAATCCGCACCCAATCCGCAAAATCCGCAAATCCGCGGATCACAAATCCGCGGGTGATGGGTGCGGACACGGTTCCAATTCCTAATCCGCACCATTTCACGGATTGGGTGCGGATGACACTACGCCACAGGGCCTGATTTGTAACGTTTTATTTTTTACATCTGCAACATTAATAGCCGTTGCACACGTGGCAACGTCAAATAACGTTGCGCAATTTTTTTTTAACGTTGCTCCAATTAGGAATTATTAAAATTAATTAAGCAACGTTATTAACGTTGCCAATAACGTTGCACACACAGGGACTTATCTGTCTTTTTACTGGAAATTATCTTTTCAGAGTTTATATTTAGTTTTTTCTTCCTTATTCTTTTTCCGTTCAACCCACTCCTTTTCTCTCCTTCATCTTTTTTTCGGAAACCAACTCCTTATCTTCATCGCCAGAGCAGATCCAGAAACCAGCCATGGTAAGCCCCCTTCTTCCAAACCCTAACTAGCATCTCACTCTCTATATATCTCTTTCTTCTGTTCTATCGATCTGATACTGTGATGTGGGTATCGATTTGATTGCAAAAAGAACAGCGACATCTCTTCACCTCAACTCAATCCAGTCAAAATTCAATAGCAAATTTGTGAGATGGGTTTATGATAGAAGGTAAAATCCGTTTTTTCCAGAGGGTTTACACTCGATTTTCCACAAAAACCCTACGACATACCTTCTACGAGTACTTCAAAATTCCTAGAAATTTGATTTTTTGTCCTTGGTTTTTCGCAGAAGAGGATTCAAGTACTCGTAGAAGATTGAACAAATCCTAGAAGATGTCTACTGTCAGGTATGAAAAACCCCTTTTACAGGATTTAGGGAATTTTAATTTTAGGGTTTTGGTTAGGGTATAGCGAAATTGGAGTCTTGCTGGTTTGATTTTGTTGGTTGGTATGTCGATAGTCTTTGAATTCCGGATTTAGGGATCATTTTGTTATGTCGATAGTCTTTGAATTCATGATTGGATCTGTTTGTTATGTTAATTTACTTTTGGGTCCAGGGTTAGGTCTTAATCTGTACTGATTTTTTATTTTGTACTTGGCTTTGTTTTTTGCTTAATTAGGTTCGTTTTATACCTATTGGTAGAAATAAATTGTGTTTTTGCTTAATTAGTTATCTCTTTCAAGATTGTCTCCAGAGGAACTGAAGGAATTCTCTAGAAATTCCCTTCCAACAACATATATGTGACAACGATGTGCAAGAGCAAATAGAACAGCAACTCGTAACTTATGAATGGCAGATTGTAATTGTAAGGTGCAACAGATAGTTCACGGCCACTCTGTTGATAGACTTCGCTTAATTTTTCTGTTTTACATTTACTCATGGTCATCATTGTAATTGTAAGGTGCAAAAGATTACAAACTTAGTGCCGTCTCTATCTTCGAATCCATATATGTTAGCTGCATCGATGCAGCCATCATTGACCTCTGGAAAATGGGGTGTTGCGGTAGGTGCCATGGGCAAGAAGCCCAAATCAGTAAGTATAAACCGTGAAATGCAATCTTATGGTTCTGAGGTAGGGCTTGACCTTTGTTTATTCTGTGTTGAAGGAGTGGCAAGGTAAAGATAATGATGTTCAGGTCAAAGATAATCGTCATTAGCTCTTTTTGAGATTTAATTTGATCTTGAATGTGTGTATAGGTCCCAGGTGGAGTAACAGCAGCTAAAGGATTTAAAGCTGCTGGTATGTATGGTGGACTGCGTGCGAAGGGTGAAAAACCAGACCTTGCACTCGTCACTTGTGATGTTGATGCCGTCGCTGCAGGTTAGTTTGTGTTTGTCAGATGCTTAATTTGTTCCTGAATCCAGTTACAATTTTGCCTTTCATCTATCCTGCTAAAGTTTTTTGTACATAAAAGTTTTCAACAGTTAGAGATTCATGAGTTCTTAACAATATCATCACAACGTGTTGTTAGGGGTATTCACTATGAACGTGGTAGCAGCTGCACCAGTACTGTATTGCAGAAGTGTATTGGACATTGCAAAAACGATAAGCTAAAGCAACTGTATGCCTGCCCACTAAACCTTGGAGATTATTGAGAACTATTTTGTGATGCCAATATCCCACGGTAATTACAGTTTTCAGCCAGTGATCATATTTGGATTTAAATGTATTTTGTCAAGCAAATGCTGGTCAAGCAAATGCAGCAACAATAAGCACGTTTATCTTCCCTTCTATGATATAAGAGATGCAAAGGAGGAGAGTGTGGTACGTGAATTGCGCCAAAAACTTTTTGCCCGTGGTTCATTGCCGCCTCAGCACGATGATTATCATACATTGTTGAGGTAAATTTGTCTATCATTATATCCTTGAAGTGTTGCCAGTACACGACTTTTACAGAATTAGGGAAAATGGCAATACGAAACAAATGGTTGTCTTTGCTTTATCTTTCAGTGCAATTAGATTTGACTTCTATCTTATTCCATTGCTTTGTATGCTCTTCAACATTTGATTCTGCTCATACAGGTTCTTGAGAGCCAGAGACTTAAATATCGAAAAAGCAATCCAAATGTGGGAAGAAATGCTTCAATGGAGAAAAGAATACGGGACAGATACCATACTAGAGGTGAAGATCCTTTATCTGGGTCTTATATATGCTATATTTGAACTGAACTTAGATGTTTAGAGCTAGTTTATCTGTCAGTATGTCTTGTCTAAAACTTCAATAAGGTTTATTGTGGTTCTGGTCATGCTTTGTTTTTGGCAATACTGTTTGTTCTTTGAATTAATGAAAATCGCAATTCTGTGAAGGACTTTCAATTCGAAGAACTGGAAGAGGTTTTGGAAAATTACCCTCAAGGTTATCATGGTGTTGACAAAGAAGGAAGACCAGTCTATATCGAGAGGCTTGGGAGAGCTCACCCGGGTAAGCTAATGCGTATTACCACAGTTGAGCGATATCTGAAGTACCATGTACAAGAGTTTGAGAAAGCTCTGCGAGAGAAATTTCCTGCATGTTCGATTGCAGCAAAGAGACACATTGGTTCAACAACAACAATCTTGGATGTGCAAGGGCTGGTATGTGTTTTTGCTGCCAGTCACCCTCCTTTCCCAACCATCCATATGGCTTCCTATTTTACCTAGCTTACTGGTATTCACCTTTTGGTAAGCAGGGCATAAAGAATTTCAGCAGAACTGCAGCAGATCTCTTGGCC
>JAJJMA010133154.1:438-16426 GCA_023529015.1 Papaver nudicaule
AACAATAAACAAGACCAGCTTTCCGATGGCGCTTGTGTCTATACTGAAGAAGAGCGTTTTAAAGTAATTAGCTACTCCGATACGGTGGTACCTAGTTCTCTTTCGTAGTTTAACTATCTTCAATGCAGTCCGAAGGAAGAACCAAAGAACTCCCAACAAGCAGCAGATCCCAAGTGACACAAGGAGTACAGCGTACATATCAGCTCCTCCAGTATAAAACTCTGGCAACAGAGTTTGTAATATAGACACATAACTGAAGGCAATAGATCCGATTGAAATGCACATCAGCACAACAAGAAATCGAACTTGGATAACAGATGTTCCGCTCATAAATCCACATACTACCAAAAATATTATAGTCAGAGAAACAAAAAACGCAACTCCATTAGTAGCCATGTAAGTCACGTACTCGGTTGGGTATGTATAAGCAAATATGGGATATCCAGCGTAGCGTATTAAATAAGGGTAAAAAACATTATTGCTACTATTACCATTGTTGGTGTAGTTTGAAACAACCTCAGTAAACGCGGAATCTTCCAAAATTAAGCCTTTTATTGTCATATCGTAATAATCTTCTGTATCCTCCAAATCCCTTAGATCCTTAACAAAATATTCAATGTCGTAATATTGTTCATCTTTAGATGTAAAATATGGTACGTATTGTTCTATGTACTTATCCAAACCACCAGATAAAGAGGAGCCAAACATATGTTCAAGATAATAAGCGAAAATAACGGGGTCAGTACCGGAGTTAACTTTGGAATCATCTTGCCAGACCCCGCCTGGTGGGTTCATTGCAGCTTGAAAGGCGATTCCTGCTATCAATGTCGCCCCCACCATCAATGCATTGACCCTGTCTTTCAGCCCTTCATGATCACCCTTTTTAGACAGAGTTTTACCTTGATGTTTGTCGTGGCGTATGTGGTAGCCATAAAACCCATATTTTAGATCATCCCCTTGAGCTTGTGGTAACATATTTAAGGCTCTGAGGCCCTTCTTGTTTTCGATATTTATATCAATTCTTATATTGTTATTCAGCAGTAAATAATGTGCAATCTGCAAACACAAACAAATTATCAATATCCCGATACATGTTGGATGTAGTGGTATGTTGAGACGATACTTTATTTTTTCAGGAATATATATAAATCAAGTTTAAATCCGATATACCTTCATGTTCCCCATTTCCACGGCAAGGTGAAAGATTGTGTTGCCATCATTGTCTGTGGAGTCGACAGATATTGAATTTGGGTATGGAGGTTGTGCAGGCACCAAGTATCTTGCTAATTGCTTAAGAGTCTTCAACTTAGTTTTACTTTTAACGCATAAGTGTAGTATGGTCTCCCCATTTTGATCATTCTTTAGGTGAATTGCTTCAGGTAGTCCTTCTTCCATTAATACTTTCAAGATCTCCACTCGATTCTTTATAGCTGCTAGATGTAGAGGTGTTCTGCCGTCTTGATCTTGAACTATATAAGCATCTGGCTTGGCCTCCAGCAACAATCTTACCATCCGAAGATTTGTTCTCACAGAAGCAAGGTGAAGTGGAGTAAATCCTAGCCTGTCTTGTTTCAACGCAAGATCTGGACCATCAGGCTTAGAGAGGATTCTTGTTGCAAATTCGATGTCACCAGACATAACTGCTAAGTGTAATGCAGTTCTGCAGAAACTAGTATATGTTTCATGTAGATTATCAAGACGCGAGTCTTTACTAGATAACATCTTCAGAACTTGCTTCCACATTTTCGACAAACTCTCCATTTTCCTCCCTCTGTATCGATAAACTATGTGAGTGTGTAGTATATACGTTTAATGCTTTTATATTGATAATTATTCCATCGGGCATCTATTTCAAGGCTATTACTTAAAGTTTCAAAAACAAAGCACGGCATGGCACACTGGCACGGCACACGGATTAGCATCCTGTGCCGGCACAGTTAAAGTTGGATACTGTTTACCATGCCATTAACAAAAAAGACTTGCATACATACCTTCAAATATTCTTCCGTATACACCTGCATATGAGAAAACCAAAATCAGTATACTTCAATCACCAAAATAAGTAAAACAAAAACTAAAGAAAGAATCAAACGTGGAGATCTCACCAGAAAAACACGGATCACAGAACTTCCTGTGACAAAGCTAACCGATCTCCATTACCTTGACAAAGAAAATCTCAAAAATTAGATTTAACCATAAAAAACAACCCAGAAATTCACCACTGAAAACCCAGAAAATAGATTCGATTGCAGATCGATTAAGGTAAGATGACTTACCAGCCACTTTTGGTTGTTCTTCTTGCACAATCCAGATCTAAAACATATTGATTCAAATTGAAACAAGTTAACAAATGAACATCAAACGGAGAGATAGAGAGATCAGAAAGTAAAAAAAAAGAAAACCTAATTATGTGTAAACAAAAAAAACAAACGCTGATTTTTTCGGAAGAGAAAGATCGATTCATAGAAGAATACCTACCTTGCTTGGTTGTTGTTCTTCTTGCAGCTACTTCGTGTGGATAAGATAAGAAATGGTCTGCCTATTTTTTTAGGTTTTTGTCTGCGGTAGTGAAGAAAGAAAAAGAGGATAGGATAAAGATGTGGAATAATAAAGGTTTTATTTTCTCTCCTTATATAATAGGGTTTTGAATCTTTTGATATAGGTAACGGCAGAAAAGTAACGGCACTTAACCTAGGTAGATACGTGTCACTAGGATAGAGTACGAGCCGTTAGGTTAAGTTTATATGTGCCGTGCTTTACACGTGTTGTGCTGTGCTGTACCATGCCACGTGCTGTGCCGCGTGCTGTGCTGTGTTTTATTGCGTGCTGTGTTGTGCCGTGTGTTATTTTCGCTTATTATCTTGATCATATGTTTGGCTCCTCTTTATCTAGTGGTTTGGTTAGGTACACAGAAGATTACTTATATGGCAAATATTGGAATTATTCCACTTATCTCATTCAACGTTACAACAGTACAATCAAAAGGGAAAAAGAGAGAACTTATGCTTATCCTATCAATGTTGAATATTTGTTGAAGGATTTAACAGATATGGGCAATTCATGGTTTTACGTACGATATGACACTGAAAGGTTTAGTTCTGGAAGATTTCGTGTTTACTGATATTGTTTCATACTACAACAGCAGTAATAGTAGCATAGATGGTTTTTTCCCATACTTGATACGCTACGCTGGGTACCCTATACTGGCATATGCATACCCAACCGAATACGTGATTTACATGGCTACTAATGGAGTTGCGTTTTTTGTGTCTCTGGCGATAATATTTTTGGTTATATGTGGGTTTATGAATGAAACATCTGTTACCCAAGTTCGAATTCTTGTTTTGTTGATGTGCATTTCGGTCGGATGTGTCGCCTTCGGTTATGTTTCTATATTACAATTTACAAGCTATGCTGCCAGATTTCTATGTTGGGGCAGTTGATGTGTTCTTTGAATTCCATGTATTTCTTGGAGTTTGCTGCACCATGGGAGTTGGGTACTTCATTTGGAGTCTGGCGCGGAAGACAGTTAGACTACGAAAGAGAACGAGGCACCACCATTAAAGCGCTGTTCTTCAGTACAGACGCAAAGGCTGCAGGAAAACTGATTTTATTTTTCGTTTGTTTGTTGCTGTATTTTTGGTACTGAATTTATATCGCATCTTTGAATAATGGTGGTCGAATAATCTCACTTTTGTTTTAAGCCAGACTCCCATTTTTCGTTAAATTCATGTGTCCATGCCACAATACATGATTTGTTATACTACTGTTTGTTACAATGTCTGTGTATGATTGGTGTGCTCGTTTATACTCCCCCATTAAAAAAATAAATAAATAGGTCAGATTGATTTTTTCTTAAAAATTAAGGAACTTAATTAAACTAAAAATATCATTAGTTCTACACAAATCGAAAAAAAAAATAATCCAAAACACACACAGACACTTAGTTGGTTGTGCGGTCCATTGTGTATCTGTCTTTGTTTGTTTTGGATTAGTTTTTTTTTTTGGGGATATAACAAAACAGTCCTACTTATTATACCCGATTTACAAAACAGTCACACTGTTACAAACAATTAACAAAATGATCATCTGGACGTTAGTGTCAGGGTTAAATCAGACAGGGCCCACCAATCAGAGTTAAGTCAGAGTGTCAAATGACACTAGTAGCCTTACAAAGTTAACCCATCTACCAATTTGTCCTCGGGTTAACTCAAATCGGGTACGGATTTGCATCTCGATGAAATCCAACGGTGAGATGAAAACCCTAAGTTTGGGTCGACCTAATAACATAATTGGGTTCTCCTTCTTCCCATTATTTTTGCCGCTTTCTTCTTCGTTTCTCTCAGGGCTCTCTATCAGTTCATCAATGGCGATTTTCTCTCTAGTTCTCTGAAGGTCATTTAGTGATTAGGAAATCAATTTAGGGTAGGGGTTTACTAGGTTAAGGATCTTAGGTGTTGTTCTTTCACAACGATAGAGATGAAGAAGTTGTTTTGATTTCCGAATCGCGAAAACAGAAAAGAGAACTTGAGAAAGCAGAGAAGAATGATCAGAAACATGCATCGGGAGGTACGTATTTCAACTTTCTTAACCTAATTTCAATTTTGAAAATTATTTTTGAAAACCTAGTTTAAAATAATTTGGGGTTTTTCTGAATCCCTAATTTTTTCGTTAATTGACTGAAGATTTGTGATTGGAGTGTTTGTAGGTACAATTTGGTAGTAATTGTATATGAATTTGGGTTTTTGTTATTTTCTGAAACTCTAATATGGTTTAAATCGACTGTTATAATGGTAATTGGCGAGTGTTAGTAATTATTGTGTGAATAAAAACTTAATTGCTTACTGTTTGTTGATAGAAATTGGTATTAATTGTGTACATGTTAATGTCGGCAGGAAGGTTCAGATTCAGGCGGTGGTTGGGGTTCAGATTCAGGCATACATGGTTTGGATTCAGGCAGATGGGGGTTCTGGGTTTCGGGTTTTGGGGGTTCCAGGTTTCAGTTCCGTGTTTCAGGGTTCATTCAGGGTTCAGGGTTCCTATTCAGGGTTCAGGGTTAGGTATGGTTGAGGTTTCAGGGTTAGGTATGGTTGAGTTAAGTAATGAGGTTAGGTTAAGTTGGAAGGGTATTTAGGGGATAAGTAACGACTGATTTTGGTTTTCAGTTAAGTCGGATGGCTGATGATGGTTTTGTAAAGAGAAAACTTGAGTATGATCATTTTGTAAAAGCAAAACCGAGAGTATGACCTTTTTGTTATTGGCCATTTTTTTTTTCGGTCCATAGGAAATTAACTCATTTGTTTTATGATTGGTGTATCGTTGACATGTGTTATGGGTTAACAAAGAAAAAACAAATTTAAGTCAAATGTTATTTGTTTAATTAAAACAACCAATCATAAAACAAACAAGTTTAAATCAAATATTATTTGTTTAATTAGGTTCCCTAAGTTTTAGAAAAAAAATTAAACTGACTTTTTTTTTTTAACGGAGGGAGTAGTATCTGAAAGGATGTATACTACTATATTTATTTATTTTTGTTCTGCCCACTCGTTGATTGAAAATGAAAACTCTGGTTTAGTGATTCATGTTGGAAAGTGATGAGCGAAACAAATCTGAGAGCTTAGGCTTAGTCTTATGGTTTCCAATCTAGTATACTAGATTGGACAGCCACGTCAGATAGCAGGGTAGGGGTGCTCTTATGGTATGGAGAGATTGGACGTCAAGTCGCTGAACCGTTCAGCACTGAGAAATCTCAGCCATTAGATCAAAGCATGACAATTAATTTAACGGATAAAAATATAACGCTGAACAATGTAGCATTTTTTCATTTTTTCAGCGCTGAATGGTTCAGCGTTTTCTCACTTTTTCAGCGCTGAACGGTTCAGCGCATCAATCTACCTACTACTTGAGCTACTACCAAATACTAGGAGAGAAAAGTAGTACTACTAGAATACACCACGCTTTTGATGGAAATAGTAGCCAAACTTGATACCATAAGACTAATCCTTAGTTAGCTTCTCTGGAGAGTGGAGATGAAAATGAACCCACTTAAAGCATGGATGATGGAATTATTATAGTCAACAACCACTAAGCGAACTTGACTTAATGATGCTTAAAATCCTTTTCCTTTTGATATTGTTGGTCTTTCCTGTATAAAAGAAACATGCACACATAATCATGCAAAACAACTCCTTTGTTATTGGTGGTAGCCACATAGTATCTCAAATAAAATAATTCAATAATCTTAACTAAAGCTGCTTTAGTTCTTCGTGAAAACTAATAATCTTGTTTCTTTCTCGGTGGAGTATATCCACTAAGATTATAAAAACACAACACGAGCAAAGTCGCCATAAAGTATACTAATTGAGATTAGTGCTTTCAATTAAGCAAAACCCATGAAAACTAATAATCTTGTATCCCTTATCTTGTTTTCCCTGGAATATGATATTAAGGATAGTTAAGCTACATAAGAGGCACCTTATTGTGATTACTGCGGTCAAACTGAATTTGCATCTATGGCTCTCAAGACAAAAGTCTTTGATGGGTATTCATTAACCCAGATTATATTACAGTTGGAGGAGATCGTTAATCTATAATTTCATCTTGAGTTCCTGTTTTAGCTTGGTTGCGTTTCTACCCGCTTGCTTCTGACTGTTTCTTGATCATGCTGATCACTTGTACATAATTTTTTTTCGCTTTCAATATATACACTTCTATTCAAAAAAAAAAAAAATAGAATAAAAAGCCACTCCACTATTCAGACTCCAAATACGAGTCAGGCAACAGGAGAATCTGGCCTAAAACAAAAACGAGTTGATTCCGGACCAACCATCGTAAAAAAGAAATCCATTCAGACGAAGAGCGAAGTAACTGACAGTAAATAAAATGAGTGTGCATGCCTGCAGCGGTTGCATCCATACCGAAGAAGACCTTCTCAAGGTGATTAATAACTCCAACATGGTGGTGCCTCTTTCTCTTTTGTAGCTTAACTATCTTCCATGCCATGTTCCAAATGAAGAGCCCAGCTCCCAGAATGCAGCAGACTCCAAATAATACTTGGAGTATTATAAAGGTAACTTTTACTTCAATATAGAAATCTGGCAGCATAGCATGTAGTATAGACATATAACCGAAAGCAATACATCCAATTGAAATGCACATCAGCCAAACAAGAAATCGAACTTGGGTGACAGATGTTTCGATCATGAACCCACATACGACTAATAATATTATAGCCAAAGATGCAAACAGCGCAACTCCATTAGTAACAATGTAGATCACGTAGTTGGCTGGGTATGTGTAAGCCAATATGGGGTATCCGGCGTAGCGTATCAAATAAGGTGAGAAACCACGGTGGCTGCTATTCATAACACTATTGTTGTAATCTGAAACAGCATCAGTAAACTTGAAATCTTCCAAGATTAAACCTTTTATCGCCATATCGCGATATGTTTTGTTAATATATGGGTTCCTTAGATTCTTCACCAAATTTTTAATATTTCCACTGTTGTACCCATGAATCAAACTGGAATTCTCAACCGTAGAATTTCGCAAGTATTTTGTTATGTACCTGTCCATACTGCCAGATACAGAAGAGGCAAACATATGATCAAGATAATAAGCAAATGTAACGGGATCACTACTAGATTTTACTTTAGAATCATCTTGCCAAACTCCACCTGGTGGATTCATTGCAGCTTGAAAGGCGATTCCTGCTATCAATGTTGCCACCACCATTAATGCATTGACCCTGTCTTTCATCCCTTCAAGATCTTCGCCATTATTTGATAAAGACTTACCATTATGCTTCTTAATGTCGTGTCTAAGATGCTTAAAAAACCTGGTTGTAGATCTTTCTTACTTTCGGGTGGTAAAGCTTTTAAGGCCTCAGCAAAGTCAGCATTAGTGATTTCATGAGAACGTAACTTTCCGCGAAAGCATCACTAAATATCCAAATTTTAAATGTACCTCAGTTTTCCCCATCTCTAGTCTACAGCAAGTTGTAAGACTGTTTTGCCGCTATTATCTTTGGAGTTGATTGTAATATTTGGGTATGAAGTACGTGCAAGCGCCAACTTATCTACTAATAGCTCGAGGGTCTCAGTACTACTGTTTTTTTTTAACACAGAAATGTAGTATGCTCTCACCGTTTTGATCATTCTTCAGGTGAATCGCTTCGGGCAGTCCTTCTTCTATTAGTACTTCCATAATCTCCTCTCGATCGTTAATAGCTGCTAGATGTAGAGGTGTTCTTTGAGCTTCATCTTTAGCTTCACAAGCATTAGGTTCGGCATTCAGCAACAATTCCACCATGTGAAGACTTCCTCTTGCAGAAGCAAGGTGAAGTGGAGTCCATCCTTGGTTGCATGTCTTCTTTCAATGCAAGATCAGATCTTGAAGATAGAATATTTCTTGCAAATTTCATGTCATTAGAAATATCTGCTGTGTGTAATGGAGTTCTATGGAAACAAGTAAATACTTCATCTAGATTTTTAAGACGTGAATCTCTACACGATAATTTCTTTCGGCAGTAAACAAGAACTTTGGTTGACATCTCTAACAGCCTCTCAAATTTTCTCCTTGTGACTCTCCCTAATGAATTTGTAATGTAAAATACTAATGAAAGACTTAGAGGATTATATAAGACCCAGGTATAGCAGCATTATGTGTTCGTAGCAATTATCCGGCCTGCTTTAGGACGAGGCTTTAAACGTAGAGTGCAGAGCAAGTGATACACTGATAAAATATGGAGTTGATCGTTCTAATTGGATTTGATCGAATAGCAGTGGTCGTGCATGAAAATTTACAGAAGAGGCAAAGTATCTTTAAACGACACTTGGCATCAAGCTGACCAATTAACGGACGACGAGTGTCGGCGAGCTATCCAATAAATAGAAGACACGTGTCAGCGAGGTGACCAACAAACGAAAGACACATGTCAGCAAGCTAACCAACAAACTTTCACGTGACTTGGGTTATAAACCATGTGTCTGTGTGTGCCTTTTTCATAAGCTAGGGATAATTTTTACGGGTTCCGGTAGTTCGCTCAGGCTGTTTAAAAACATTTGTATACTGTTTGTTGCTGTGCTTGTTGTTTGTTTGATTGGTTGTGCTGGTTGATAACGTGGATCTTAACTATCTGTGTATCTGTGTGTTGAAATTGTCAGTCCCACGTGGTATGGACACTCTAAGATCCTGCAGTTAATAACCCATAGGGCCACTCCACTCATTGCCAATTAGTTATGAGTTGGATGCCCACATTCTGCAGTATAGCATGTTAGTTTTGGTCCGTATCGCCTGTACGATACACATACTGCCAAACTGCCAGTGGATGATCAATTGAAGAGTCTTTAGCATGTTGATTTTGGTCCGTATCGCCTATACGGTGGTATCGGTCACCTCCAATACGATACACATACATCCAAACTGCCAGTGGATGATATCAATTGAAGATTATATGGAGTATGCATAAAGAAGAGAATCTGCAAGGAAAATATCCTTTTTGTTTTGCTGTTAGCCTGTTATTCTTCACAAGTCACTCTCGTATTGACTAGTAGTATTTAGTGGACGATTCCAAGTTAAATATATGATCAACTGTAGTCTGCCAAGCTAGACTTGAACTTCTAGTGCTCGCGTTAGTGTCCTGTGGTGGTCCTGGTTTTCTTCCTTCCTGGATAGAGATCATGTTGTTGTGCCTCTTGTCTAATCCCTTGTATCTGGTCGTTTGGCGAATAGTCTGAGATTCTTTACCCATATGATACGTTCTTATTAGTCGACAATTCTCATTTATCAATGAAAGGGAAAACTTGATTTTTTTTGGCCAGTCTGTCTGTCTCTCTTTTTGTGCTGACACTTTGATTTGTCTAATTCTGGTTCCATTTGAAAAGTTTATAGGCAATTACAAGTACTGGTGAATCAGTGGCGGTGTTGCATACTTGCATGCGGAAATGCTATTGTTTGTTTTGAAATGTCCCTTGTATACTTGAACCTGGCATCACTGGCGAAACATATTAGAACTGGTTACCAGTAGTATAGGTCGCTATAAAAGATTGGCAAGAGATGTTATATCTTTGAGACCTGGTCATGCATCAATAAAAGACAAACGAGGATGGGCTCCACTTCACCTTGCTTCAGCGAGAGCAAGTCTTAGGATGGTGAAACTGTTGCTAAAAGCCGAGCCGAGCCTAATGCTTGTATGGTCACAGATACAGATGAAAGATCACCTCTACATCTAGCAGCTATGAACAATCGGATTAATGTCATGGAAGTACTAATAGAAAAAAAACCCGATGCACTTCACCTGAATGATCGAAATGGGGAGACCATGTACTACACTTTTGTGTTAAAAGTAACAGTAGTATTGAGACCCTCGACCTATTGGTAGATAAGTTGGCGCTTGCACGGACTCCAGAACGAAATATTATTATTAACTTCAAGAACAACAATGGAAGTCTTTCAATACATTGAGTTCTGCTGCATCTGCCAAATTGGCCTCTTACTCTGGAATGTGATATTAAGGATGGTTAAGCTACATAAGAGGTGCCTTACTCTAATTAACTACTTCAATGCCCTCTTCAGTATTGGATGCAAGTGCTGCAGGGATATTGAATGATTTGATAATTTATGGAACTGCAGTCAGGTTGAAGCGGAGGGTTATTAGCTCAGTTGCTGAGCAGGTTGACTCTCGTATTTGAGGTAAATCACCGGGGTTTGGGCTGGGTCTGCTCAAGGGACAGGCTAAGTGGTTGTCAAGGGCAGGTCTGGGCCTATCCATGATTCAAGAAAGAAAATATAAAATTCCCATCTACCATATTCCGAGTCTGCTTTGAATCTTGACTTCTGCCTTCTATGAATATAAAATATAATAAAAATATAAAATTTCGTATTTGACCCGATGACCTGAATGAATCAGACGAGTCAGATTTTGCGTAAAGCTTTGAATTATTGCTATGCTGCCTATGCATTAAAAACATATGGTTGAAATTTATCCGGACAAGTATCTCAATTACAACCACATAATAATTTTAGTACCTGGGGCCTTCTAGTCATGTCTCATTATATAGTATTTACATCCTGCAGATTCATTAGAGAATAGAGATAAATTAGAAGGTGAAAAAATGGAGAGGCTATTAGAAATGTCAACCATAGTTCTTGGTTACTGTCAAAAAGTGTTCTCTTCTAAAGATTCGCGTCTTGATAATCTAGATGAAGTGTTTACTAGTTTTTGCAGAACTCCATTGCACATAGCAGCTATGAGTGGTGATGTCAAGTTTGCAGAACAAATCCTATCTCTGAGACCTGATCTTGCGTTAAAACAAGACTCCAATGGATTTACTCCCCTTCACCTTGCTTCAGCAAGATTTGGTATCCGGATGGTGCAACTGTTGCTAAAGGGTGTTGGAGGAGTTGATGCTTGTTTAGTTCAGGATCAACATGGAAGAACACCGCTACACCTAGCAGCTATGCAAGATAAAGTTAGGAACATGAAAGTACTGATGGAAGAATGCCCAGAAGCGATTCACCTAAAGAATGATCGAAACGAGACTTTGCTTCACTTCTGTGTTAAAAGTAATACTAACATCAGTACCCTTGGATTGGTAATAAGAAACTTGGCCCTTGCACAACCCCAAGATCCAAATCATATATCTGTCAACTCCAGGGACAATGATGGCAACACAATCTTGCACCTGGCTACAGAAATGGGGAAAAGGGAGGTACGTCCATTTGAATTTCTTTATTTATGATTCCGTGATTTTTTTTTTTTTTAATTTGGTCGGGTTAATTGTGTTTGCAGGTTGTTGATTATTTACTGAACAACAATAATATAAGAATTGACACAAATGCCGTAAACAATAATAACCTCAAAGCCTTGAGCATATTATCACAAGAACAAAGGGATGAGTTGGAGATTGGACTTTATGATAACCATCTTGAACAGCGTGCACTGAACCATAAGCATAAAACTACTTCCATAGATGGTGATAATCAACATAAAAGGCTGAAAGAGAGGACGAACACAGCAATGGTGGTGGCAACATTAATAGCAGGAATCGCTTTTCAAGCTGCAATGAACCCACCAGGGGGTGTTTGGCAAGATGATTCAAAAGTTGACTCTGGTAAAGACCCTATTACTTTTACTTACTACCTTAATCGAATGTATGGATCTACGATCACATGTAGTTTGGATTCTTACTTACAAGAAGGGTGCAAAGGGGATAGAGTAAGTTCTAGTAATAGTATTTACGGGGATGCAAAGGAGAAACGTTATTTTGGCTTTAGTTTTGCTGCACCAAATGGTACACAAAATACTTCTACTAGTACTCTAGATAATGCTAGAGCTTTTGTCTATGATCTAATGTCTACTATCTGGTGGGAGGAAGCCCCTTCAGATTTATATATGATGACCAAGGGATTAATATTGAGAGATTTCAACTCTACTGAAGTTGTTTCCAACTACAGCAGTAGAGGTAGTGACGGTGGTGGTAGTTTTTTCCCTTACATAATGCGGTACGCTGGATATCCCATAATGGCTTACTCAAACCCGGCTATGTACATGATTTACATGACTACCAGCGGTGTTGCGTTTTTTGTATCTCTGTGTATAATTTTATTGGCCACATGTGGGTTTATAAGCGATACGTCTCCTACTCAGGCACGATTTCTTGGAATGCTGATGTGCATATCAATTCTGTCTGTTGCCTACAGCTATGTGTGTGTTATAGTAACTATACTGCCAGGGTTTTATACAGAGAGGCTAGAATTCTTGGTATTTTGTTCATACACTGCAATATGCTTCATCTGCGCATTTTGTTTTTACATCTGGAGTTGGATATCTAAGCTGGTTAAGCTGCGAAAAAGGCACCTTTTTGGAATTAATTTCAATGATGCAATATGTGTTTCGCCGCTTTGGGACAAAGATTCTATGATGGTGGTCATATTTGTATTTTCGACAATGTTTTTTGTTGGTTTTTCATTAGTCTTGTTATATACTAGCGTTATGGTTACTTTTTTTGGATCCTATTTTAGGGATTTCAAGATTGTTAATTAATAGTAACTAATGTTATGATTATGATTATGAAAAATTGGTATTGTATAGTAGTGATTTATAACTTTTGATATATTGCATGTGTTGTTATTCTGGATGGCTTTTTGGTAGATCTGTTTCTTCTAGAGGTACTAACACCGACACTTATTCTGTCGCTAAGAAACTTGCTTAATCTTCTGTAAGAAGTGTAATAATGTTGCCCTGTTCCAAATGTCTGTTTGCTTAATCTTTGTGAGTCTACCAATCACACCAGATTGTATTTGTACTATCTTTGCAGTTTGCTTAGTGTATTACAAGTTGCCTTTCCATTGTTTTGGAAATGTAGTGGTTCCCTAGTGTTTATACTATACTAATGTGTGATTACATGTTTATGGTAATGCATGGGTCAGATGTTTTTTTTTTTTCCTTGACATAACTACTTTAATTTGAGTTTGCATTTATAGCTGCCTGGTCTGATGTCCATGCTGCTGCCATGGACGACATGGGAGCAATTCACTTTGATGTCCCCGGATATAACTGCTGTGTGTAATGGAGTTTTACAGAAACTAGTAAATACTTCATCAAGATTATTAAGACGTGAGTCACCACCACACATCTCATGACAATAATCAATCACAGACATTTCTAATAGCCTCTCAAATTTTCTCTCTGTCTGTTAAGTATACTAAATACATGTATTTACATGTAGCTTATTATATACTCCGGAGAAATCAACATTATCCTCAAGGTTTTAGGAGTTCTTACATCCACCGGTTTATTGCTCAGTCTTTATCAAGGCCAGCTAGGGTCGATGAAGACCCTTCAAAGAGTATAGTCCACAGAATAATTCCATCTTCAATTGATCATCCATCAGTGATATGGGTATCGTATTGGAGGTGACGTATATATGTTTTGGTTCATATACGTAAAGAATCACAGACTATTCGCCAATGACTAAGACCCGAGAGGGGTCAGACAAACGGTACATCAAGATTTCCAGCCACGAATGATTTTGTTTTTCTTTCCCCTACAAAGCCAGGAAAGATGACCAGAGAGGCACAACAAGACACTCTGACGTGACCACAAGTGACCAAGTTCATCTGGCAAGGGTCCATCAAATACAGGATTATAACTGTATCGGACAAGAAGACTGCAGTGGTCACAAGCAACGTTTACTTCGAGTCAAGCCGGGGTCCAGTAAATACTAGTCAATATGATATGGACTTAAAGGCTGACAGCAATATGATATGGATCATCCACTGGCATTCTGGCAGTAAGTGTATTGTATTGGTGGTGACAGATACTGATACATACAGTATAGCCGGCGATACTGACCAAAACCAGCATGCTATACTGCTGCAAACCAGTCTTAAGGCCATGTCCAATGAAGGAATTCCGTCAATTTTCGAGGTGCCTGCCCTCATTAAAGACATGTAAAGCGAGTGGGGAAGTTCATGTTCAATGGATTCTTTGCAACTTTGCATACACTACGCCAGATCCTGTTTTTAGCAACATTTTATTTTTTTGGCTTAGCAAACGTTGCCAAGCGTAAAACGTTGCTTTAAATTTAAAAAACGATGCTATATAAGCTATTAATTATTACTTAATTAGGCAATACCAAAAAACGTTGCGTTTTCATGGGCTAATATGTCTTTTAACAAAAAAATAGATTTTTTTCCCTTATATTTCCTTTATCTTCATTTTTGGTTTATAGAAACTCAAAAAACTCGATCTCAAAATTTCTGTCTCCATGTCGTTTTCATCTTCAACCCAAATCTCACAAATCGATTCTCAACTTTCATGAATCAAAGACTGAAGCTAACCCCATGTCAAAATCAAAACCCATGCATCAGATCTAAAAGAAAACGCGTATTTTGTAACCCTTGATTTCCTACTGAAATCAAAAGTAATCCCACATCTGATGTACATGATGTTCCAGTCAATTTGTATGTATCCCTTCTCCAAATCTCATTCTCTTAATTCATTCGATTAAGTATACATATTCAGGTATTGTTCTTTTAGATCTGAGATTCGTTTGGTTTCGATTCTTCTTCTTCTTGAATGGGGAAGAGAAAGGAGCGTCATCTCACAACGTCAAACGCAACTGGTCGAAGAGTAAAGCAAAATTTGTTTGCGCAAAATCTACTACTTGTTCTTCTTAGGGTTTTATCGCTGCTCAATTTGGTCTTAGATTTACAAATTTATGTTCGGAAAAAGATTGATTTTCAGGTAAACATCAGGGCAATCCTTATATTGCCATTGACTTCATTTCACTTATCAGGATTTTTCAGAAACATGTCTAACATTAGCTACTACCCTTTTCAGGATTTCTCTATGCGATATCCTCTCATTCGTAGGCACGGTAATTTTGGGTCATGTTTAATTATTGTGGCAATGAAAGTTAATCTAATTTGTTTTAGTTCATCTTTGAAAATTAAAGAAGAGTAAGAACTGAGGCTTGAGGTTAGAGGAGAGCACAAGTAGGAACTTAATAGAATGATAACCCAGGAAGAAGGGTTTTATGGGAAGATGTGTTATAAAAAGACATTGACATGTTTCGTTTGATACTTTCAGGCACTTAGGGAAGCAATACTCT
The DNA here is from genome assembly GCA_023529015.1 of Papaver nudicaule. Lineage (NCBI taxonomy): Eukaryota > Viridiplantae > Streptophyta > Magnoliopsida > Ranunculales > Papaveraceae > Papaver > Papaver nudicaule. The sequence goes on from JAJJMA010133154.1 coordinate 16,059, forward strand.
TGTCCGATCGTGAACAGATTACAGTTAGACACTGTTTTTGTTAGTTTGTGTCTTTGTGATGCAGTTACTTTAGATTAAATGCTCATGTTCATTATCAGCCAGCCAATTGTTTGTTCTACGCTTTCTGTTTTGAAATAATCGGCTTTCTGCATAGCCGATTGTTTTGATTGATTGTTTGTTAGATTGCACTCATTACCATTTGTACATAGTATGCTTTGTGGTATCGTTGCTACTATATATATGTGTGCCTTTTTTGATTGTGTTATAACACGTCAATGTTCATTCTTCATAATTGTCTACAGCTTTGCTATGCATGAATTCGGTCTTTCATCACGAAAGCCACATAGGAAATGCGCCAGAGTTGTTGG
>JAJJMA010133181.1:0-23379 GCA_023529015.1 Papaver nudicaule
ATAAGATGACTTGATTCACTGTCTCCTCTTTCGAATTACTCAGTCTCCAGAAGAAGGGGTACTTGATGTTAAGCAGAACTGTCGAACACTGACATTCCTTCCAGAAAGTTGCACTTTGCCCGTTCTAAATTGAAAATTGATTGTTGTCTTGGATCAATGACTTTGAATTCATGGTACCTTGACTTCATTTGGTAGCCAAATTTCTTGTGACAGCCATATTTTTGTTATTTTAATTTTCCTTTGCTAGGAGTGCTCTGTTGGCTTTCTTGATATTTCGAATTCCTTGTCCACCAGCTTTCTTTGATTTACAAATCTTTTTCCATCTAACAAAGTGCATACGCTTGTTTTTCTCTGTCGTATCTCTCCCCATAAAAAATATCTTGAGATACAAATGGGTATACTTGGCATGCAGAGTACTTTTAACGAGTTCCAGCCTACCCCCTCTAGGGAAAGCTTTCGATCCTTTCCACCACTGGCTCCCAAATTTGAGCTTGAGTAACTTTGATACCTAGAGGAAGGCCTACGCATGTGATGTTGGAAATTGACACAAAAACAGAGGGTGAGAAAAGAATTATCATCTCTGGGTTTTAAGGCTCTAGTAATAGATTCTTTTCGACAACTATTCGAGCCTTCCCAATTAAATTGGCGAGTACAACAGGTCACTGAATATTGCCTTCAGGATACTTGAAGCCCTACGACGGAAATTGAGTTCAAGGCTTGTACAACCTTGACCCAATTAAGAACACACAATTGATTGTTTCTGATGATGCTTGTTTAGAGAGAAAACAGAGAGAGTTGAGATGTGTTTTGAAAGGAAAACCAAGACGCTATTTATAGAGGAATTCGCATCCACTGAAGATGTCTTTTCATCATCAACGGGCATATGCGAAAAGACGTGTCTCTTCATCAACAGACAACAATGGTGTCTATTGGGAAACGTTGTTTCCGTTCAGTTTTCTAACTGACAGTTAAAACCCTAAAACGGAAAAAATTCTACGAGACGATGTCTCGCACTCTGCTAGGGGGATCACCGAAAAACCAGTCCTAACGCCTACAAAATCAGGGATTTGTTGAAAATATCCAACATGTGAAGGGGAGATCCCCTAGAGCGCCAACCCAACAGATCAGAAGCTTGAACACCTAGCTAGGTCTCTATCTTGAATTTCATTGTTAGTCCATGAACTGCTCTTATAAAAGTTAACTTTCAAGCAGGTAATAAAAGTTAAACCATGATTCCATCAAATGACATGTTTAATTTCAACGAACGTCTTCCATCCTCTCCATGTTTCGTCCCTAGAGATGGCAATTTGAAGTCACAAGTACATTTAACAGACCCAAAGGTGTCTGTTCCTAACAGTCACGTTGACCATTCAGATTATCTAACACAATCCGAACCAGTTAGATCTTAAAATTCTTAACAAATCATATCAGTCTGACCATTCAAATCTAAGGTAAAATCGAAGAATCCAAGTGTCCCTCTCGCAACGGTCGTGGTCCCTTACAAGGGCCTAGTTGCACCCTCCACGTCCACTTGCCCACGCCATGCATGGTGCGGTGCTTCGGAGTGAGTGTAGTTGGCCTTGAATTCAAGAGCATCAACTCAAGACATGCCGATCGAATCTTAGCAATGTGGACCAAAGGCATCACTTCATGCTTCAACTTGTACAATTATCACTCAACTGGAAATGGGCCTGGGTTGCAATCCCAAGCCCAATATCCTAAAGGGACACGTGTAGTGCTTCAGGATGGGGGCAATCAAATAGCGAAGCATGAGCAAGGTTGGATTGACACATTGTGCCACAGGCTGATCTGATTCGTATTGTTATGGAAGATCACCAGACATGAAAATAGGGGAGTTGGTGGGATCATGATTTCCTTAGTTTGTGTATTTGTCCAAAATTTCACAATTCACATTTTGTTTGAGATTTGAAATTCGAACGAATCACCCATTTCGAGTCTCACCTCTATTCTTAAGAAATTTGTTTAAAATTGTAAAAAATTACACATTTTCAAAGGGTTCTTCCAAAAATATACCATCTAAAATCAAACTACCCATAAATAACTGATATAATCCTTGACACTATTATATCTATATAAACGCCATTAGGGTCTAGACTTTGTGATGAGTCACGATTGAGAAGTTACATGGTTCCTAATTGGCGCAGCGGTTCAGACTCTAAAATTAGCGGTCTACACCTTTCTGAATCTATATGGCGCTTATGTGGCGACCCTTAATTTAGGGTCTACACCTTGGTAAGTAAAGGCCTACATTTCTGAAATTCCAAAAAATAACATTTTTACAAAGTCTAGACTATGATAAACATAAGGTCTACACTTTGGCAATTCCAAATATACTAGCATTTTTATAAAGTCTAGACTATGATAAACATAAGGTCTACACTTTGGCAATTCCAAAAATAATCATTTCGTGGGGTCTTGGATACAAAGGTGTAGACTCTAATCATCGTGGTCAATTTATTGGTTGACCAAAAAAATTGTACCGAAGGTGTAGACTTTCTGAGCTAAAATAGGTACACATGAGTTTTCTAGCTTGTATTATTTTATAGAATTAGAAAGTATATTTTGGAAAACACACCCAAAATTCGGGCAATTTTATGTAATTCGGCTAAGATTCGCTGGGAAAGTGAAAGAGGAATTTACGAGCCCACAATTTTTTTAGTTAGAGGTTTTCTTATTAAGTTGCTAAACGCTCCATGAATTTACGCATGCGCTTCCACTTCATTAACAGCAACCCAGTCAGATCTTCCAAGCTCACAGAAATTGATCTTCTAGATATGGCAAGTTGAAGATCGAATTGAATAAGCGGGGGGAGAAAATGTATTTCCTAAAGAGGCTAATTACAATTAATCTGGCAAATTTGGGGGCGAGCCCAAATTTAATAGGGGCGAGCACTACTTCAAATATCCTATCCCAGTTTATAAGGGGTGGCTAACTACAATTAATCTATCCTAATCAGTTACAAATTATAATTACCACTAATTATCTACCCACTAATTCTCCCTCTCAATTTTCAGTTACAAAAATCACTCCCACTCCCCCTACTCCTCCATTAACTTCCCACACCTTCTTCATAACTTCTCAAAAAAAAAAAAACAAAAAAAAAAATCAAAACCAAACCCGATTCTCTCAAAAACCTTCATTCTTTCGAATTCTTACTTACTACTCTCAAATTCTTTCGAATTAAATTCATGGCTATCGACGGAGAAGGAGATGATTCAACAATTACTTACAAGAGGAGGAAAGAAAAGAAAAAATCAAATAACAACCGTGACGAAGAGGAAGAACAACCAGAGGAAGAATCTTTGGCGGAAATGCATAAGTAAGTTACTCCAATCACCTTTGCAATTGTTTTGGATGTAGTTTGAATCGATTTGATAGGTTAGAAACCGTCAATTGAATTTTACAGCATGAAAACTCGTCAAGCTATGGAAGAATAGCACGACGATTTTACAGTTTCAGAAAAAAAAAATCAAGAACAATCGTCTTGCTGTTGAACAAAAGCTTGACGATTTACATAGTTTCAGATATAGTTTCCTAGTTTTGCATGCACATAATCGTCATACAATAATACATTTCCTTGACGAGTTGCCCTAAATCGTCTGAATATTGTCCCACAGAAAAAAAATTAAGAACAATCGTCGAGGTTTTCCATAATTCCTTGACGAGTTAGTCACTATCAGATTAAATTTCCTATTTTTGCATGCCTTGAATCGTCATGTAATTATACATTAACTTGACGAGTTTCTTGAAATCGTCTCAATAGTGTCCCAAAGCATGACGAGTTTGGACATAGAAAATTTTGGTTCTGTCCAGTGAGTAAATCGTAATACTTTACCTTGACGATTTAGAGTGGGGCTTAACGAACTCGTCGTGCATTTGTAAAATTCTTTGACGATTTTGATTGTTCTGATGAGAATCGTCATATATTTTTTTGTTTCCATGACGATTTACTGTGTCATTTTACTTGTTAATTGATTTGTTCTGTGTATGTGTTAAGGTTGGAGAAGATCAAAAGGGGGAAAAGAAAAATGCCACCCGAGGGTCCCATACCAAGTTTTTGTCCTACCAGACAGCGACCCGTGATAATCCGTGAGCCAAACCCTGATGCAGTTCCTACTCCTATGGAGTTCGATGGTGATGCTAATGTTCTGAGGGCTGAAGATGATATTCCTCACAACGTCCTCCAAATGCAATTTGATGAATACGAAACTGGTAGGGTACAACCTAATGACGGACCCCAAGGTGATGAGGATGATGAGGATAGTCCTAATGATGATGAGGACATTCTTAATGATGATGATGAGGTCCAAGGTGAAGACCAACCCCAAAGTGAAGACCAACCCAAACGCAAAAAGAAAGCTAAAGCGAAGGAACCACACATTCCCGATGAGATTCTGATGCTACCAAAAGAACACGGACCTTACGGGGTACCAACTGATGGTGGAGAGGTTCATTTCGGATATATACAAAACCTCTTGGGCTCAAACAGTCTACGCTACTGTGGTAATATACTCGTCCCTTGCTTCTAATTTTAGATAGGTTAGCTAATTTGATTGTTATTAATAAATTTTTATCTCGTAGGTTCATTCGAATGCCACTAGAATATTGAGGCACCAAACGACGTACCACAATATGGCCAACTGGCCGCTTGAAGGTGAATGTGAAAAGTTCATAGAGATTGTTGACAACTCCGGTCTGAGGCCAATCGTGGATAACTCTGTTATCGCCTATGACAGCGAGACGGTATCAGCATTCTGCGAGAGGTATTATGCGGAGACTGACACCATGCACTTTGGGTTCGGGGAGATGGGGCTCACTCCTGAAGATGCTCATCATACTTTCCAGGTCAAAATTGATGGCAAGTCAACCAGTGAAGTCTATGTAAAGCAACTCACTTTTCAGAGATTTCTTGAATTGTGCGAAGAGTTGTTTGGGTGGGGTGAGGACGAGGCGAACTCATGGTTTATGCTTGACAAGTATGACAAACCGAAGAGGGAGTTCAATCTGGTAAGGTTGAGAGAGGAGTATTCTGGGACCAAGAAAAAACACTAGTACAAAAATGGGATTAGGTGACAGTTTAAAACTGTCACCAAAATAATTATATGACAGTTTTTGAAAAACTTATGGCCTGTCACATAAGCCCCTGTCACGAAAGATCTTATAAAAAACTGTCACCAAATCATGCCTATAAGGTAACAGTTTCTTTAGAAACCTGTCATTGTTAAGGCTTAAGATGGCATTTTTCTAAAGGAAACTGTCACGGGAAATTAATTTCTTTACTTAAGGTAACAGTTTTCCTTACAAAACTGTCATAGTTGACGAAATAAGCAACATTTCTTAAGCAAAACTGTCATAAAAAACCTTATGATATGTCTTCATATGCTCATATTGCAGTACGGAAATAATCAATACAAAAATAATACTAACTATTGAGTGAACTTTTAATTGGCTCAAACTCAGTAAATTTATTATTTAATATGTTAAGTAGCACAAAACTAGAAATTCCAAATCGAAAAAGTTAAATACAAGTTGATGCCTGACATAATTCAATAGACTTCACATAAACGCAAGTACTGACTTAATAAAAACTAATAAAGATAGCATAAACTATTGCCATTTTTTTGTTAAGTTGATCAAGCTGACCTTCTCCTTGAGCTTCTTTGATTCTTTACTGAGTTTCCCAGGCTCCTTCTCTTCAGCAGATATAACAAACTTAAGCTCATCAGTCAATATAGCTCTTCCTGTTATGGTTGTGATGCGGCCTCTAATAATCAAGTTGTTTCTCAACTGGTGAAGTCTCCTTGATCCTTTTTGAAATGGTAGCTTCTACTCTTTGCATATGTGCTAAGCTTGTCTCCCTTCACGTCAGGTCCCATATATTGCTTTTGCTGCATTTCATCCTCATATTGGCACCACAAGGTATCTCTGTCATTCCTCAGCATCCCATGATGTTCAGGATCAGACTTTCAAAGTTGTTTAGCAGTGGACCAAGAAGTAAGAACAGTCTTCCATCTACACTCAATTGATCACTTGCTTCTGCAGTAACGACCTCAGCTAACAAAGCCAGGAATTTCAGGTATACAACGCTAGAAAATGTCAAGGATATTTTTAGGTCAAAGCAAGGCCAGCTTACATGATAAAAATATAGACCAATATTAACAAATAAATGAGATCACAAACCCTTTAGCCAATGGGACGACTCTTAGATGAGATATAATTAGTAAAACATAACTTAAGCTCCATATGAAGCACACAAAACAAATGATCCTTAAAAGGCCCACCAACCTCGAAGTCTAATATCTGAGTCTGACTGTCCAACCAAAGGATTCAGATGACTGTCTTAGGGTTTTCTCACCTTGGATAGATCAAGAAAAGCGTTTCTCACCTTTGTTTCACTGCAGCCAATACAAATTTCATGTATTAAAACTTTGCTATGCACCCTTGCTTTAATTTTTCAATATAAAACTAGACTACATCTACAAGACCCCAGCTACACTGAAAAAAAAACTAACAAGAAAAAAACCACGAGGAAATAAAATCCCAATAATTAACAGAAAACCTTGCTAGTTCGGGAATGCAGCAACACATGCAATTTGGTATTTGAAAGGCGACTGGATTCTCTTCCTTCTATTAATATCGAAAACTACTATTACACTTCTATTTACTTAAATATACCATTAGTATATATAGAATGATGATTACGGTAACAGAAGTGATGCGAAGTTCCTTACAAAATAAACTTTTGGACAAATAGTAGACAACTATACCTGAAGTTTGTTCAGGTTAAAAACATTCAGATTTCTATCTGCCATTCCAACAACCATCAAAGGATACTTCACAGAGAGTGCATAATATTTTTCTGGGAGCTGTTGTGTGTGCACTAGACTGGTGTTTGCTGCCTAATGTCCCAGTACCTGAATCCACAAAATAAAAATTACTCAAATCAAAAAGATAGCTACTAGCTAGCTTTTCAGAATGGTTCTGCACATAATCAACACATATACACCCAACTCTTCTCAGCAACAACTCACTAAAAGGTGCATACCCAGAGAGAAACCAAGTCCTCACCCTATCAAACGCTGCTGCTACTACTACTACTACCACCATATTTTATCAAATTCTCTTTTGAAAGTGCTAATACAAAATATGTGCTACATAAAGATTCTTTGAAAACCAGGTATACCTCTTGAAAAGCCTGAATCTTCCATCATTTATGCAATACCTGCACAAGAATCAATTCATATGCACATGAATAACAACAAAATACAGGTTGAATGCTTCTTATTAGTTTGGTTTTGTGCAAAAACTTACAAGAACAAAGCCATACCAAATATATCATATATGAACCCTGCATAGTGTATGACATTGCTAAATCAACAAGGTAAACCAAGAAACTGAACTTACATTTTTTCCGCATAAGTCAAATTTCTTAAGATTGAGGGAAGTGGTCCACTTATCAAGTTGCAGCTAAGATCTCTACAGTATATATAAAATACTGAACAGGAGATAAAAACAGAAAACTTGAGTTATTAAATTTACTACGGGCAAGTCGAAAACTCTAATAGGTAAACCCAAATTCATAGTTTAAATCATCTTACAATCCACCTACATCGAGAAACAAAATCATTGTAATTGAGCAAAAACCATTGAGTCAGAACTTGAAATGCAAACTATACAAGTAGAAATCGTTAATTAGATAAGAAATTTTCCTCTTTTACAACAGACATATATGATATACCAAGTTTACAATAAATTAAACTAAAATGATAGTAGTAACAATGACCGGTAGAAGAGCAAGCGCATTAGAAACTCGGTTTGATGCTCCTGGAGTAAGGCTTGGAGGTGAAAGTACAGGGTATATGGAAACTATCTCCTGTAGGAGATGCAAGTTTGTAAGAAAATCAGTCAAAACTTGTATAAACCAACTTCTAAAAGCTTATGTGAATACAAACGTAACCCCACCTTCAAGAGCGCCGCAATAGTCCCAAAGGAATTCCACAGTAAAGGAGCAAGATCTTGAAATATCTCTCTTTTCTGATACAAAGAAGGAAAAACAAAATTTACTTCGTTTCTTCTAACGGTTAATCCAAGTAAATCAGATCAAATCATAGAAAGAAGCCAGCTTACAGCTTATCCCTCTTTTACAACAAATATCCCCAAAAGGCCTAACTTTTAATACTCTTAATATGCACAGAGGAATTAATGCAAACTATAAAAGTAGAAATCGATCTATTTTAACGGAAACCCACAACTAATCGTTAATCAGATAAGAAATTTTCCTCCTTTACAACAGAAACCCTAAAAGTGCAACTGGAGATATAAAAATCTATCCTTTTCACAAACAAATTGATGCAAAATCGAAGTAAGGGTTTCCTCACCTTAGATAGATCAAGCAAAGTGTTATCTCTAAGATAGTGATTGCAAAGATCGAGTACCAATTGCTCCGCAGAGACCATTTTTCTATCGGTATTAGGTTGACCTACATTTGTTTTACAGAACAAGGAATGGAAGAATTAAAATAGAAAATTAAAATGGAAGAATGGTACAGAATGGGAAGAATAAATTGGGAGGAAATAAAGGTCGATCTATTTCAATAGAAAATTAAAATAAATCGAGAAGAAATCAATTAACTCAGTATCATAATTTTTCCCACTAGAAGAAATCGAGAGATTCATGTCATGTGGTTGTCTGATGGAGATAGGAAGAGAGCTTCGAAGGTCGATTTCTGTACACAAGAACAAATTGGAAAAACATGAGAGCAAGAGAGATAGGTGAACCCTAGATTAAAGTAACCGCTGAGATCCATGAGTATGAAAAAAAAAAAAAAGATCTGAGATCTGCTTGTACAAATAAGAATTAATGGAAGGAAAGAGAAAGATATGAGATGATATGAGGAATTCTTTTTTCGATAAAAATGAGATAGAGAGAGATAAGAGTCCCAGTACGTAGTTGGTGAGAGTACTACGTGTACAGAAAAATAGACCACTACGTGTACTCAAATCTAACCACATATCTTTTGCTTAAGAATGCTTAGCAGCAGTTTTTTAAAGAACTGTCATCTATAAGTTTACCCTTCGATGACAGTTTTTATATGGAACAATTACAATAGCAACATTTTTCAACAAAAACTGTCATTGTATAATCATTCAGTAACAGTTAAAATAACTGTCACTACTGTTCTTCATCATTAGTGAGAGTTTTGATTAGAAACTGTCAGATATATCTCATAGCCTATTCTTTTGTGACAGTTCAATTATCAACTGTCATGGTTTTGAATCTTGAACTGTCACCAAAGACCATTTTTGTACTAGTGAAAGATGACGGTGCTACAATGGAAGATCGTGAAGTAAGGGATGCTGCTGCGTCTTATCTCTTATATGTCCTCGCTATTTGTGTATTCCCTTCGTCTGCCGGTAACAGGGTGAACGCCAACTACCTCCAGCTACTACATCCCTTGGATGAGGTGAACCAGTACTCGTGGGGAACAACCATAGTGTCACACGTGAACACGGCGCTAAGAAAGGTATCCCGGCATAAAACTGCTCAATTCAATTGCAACACGTCTCTGCTGCAGGTAATATATGGTTTTTTGGTGGTTTAAGTTAGTACATATTCCGTAATATATATGGACCGTTGTTTATGTGTAGTTCATGTTCTTCACAGGTGTGGATATATGAACACTTTCCGAAACTGATGGCAGCAAATGATATGTGGATTGATCTGGCAAAGAAAGGCCAATGGCAACCAGATCAACCAAGAGGCCGGAGGTACATGTTCACGGGGGATCAGCTGAAGGGAAAGAAAAATTGGAACCTTTTCGTTCGCCAAAGATTAGACAGCATGGAGGTAGAAGAGGTAGTTTTTGACCCCTACATGGACCACAGGAAGGAGGGAAAAATGGCACCAAGAGAACCAATTTGTATGTACCATGGTCCTTTGTGGCACCCCCTTCAAGTCCATTTCCTCAAGTCCTACGTTCGGTCCGGGATCCCATCTTTGTCTTCTTCAATTGCGACGTTAAAATCCGGCACTTCTTCAATTATTTGAACCTCATTATCCATTATTTGAAGGCCTTCTTGCATGTCTTGCATATCCTCAAAATTATCATAGTCAATCAAAGTGTGGACTTCACGTGCAACTTTAATGGTTTGCGCCTTCCACATCCCCATTTACACGGAGTAATCTTCACACCAATCACCTGAGTAGTTGGGGTCATAGCCCGGCCAATATGCACTATACGACAATGGAGGTATTGGGCAACCCCACTGGATCTTGAGACCGATGAAATGATTCTTTTCAACAAATGCAATAAATAGTCTTCTACCCCTCAAATCTTCATCACAAGGAACTCCCGGCGGTGCATAAGTTTCACTAAACCCAACCGAGAAATTGTGGACGACGCAATGAAATGTCTCCGCGATGAGGAAACCACAAATGAGAAATTTCATCCAATAATCCCTTGTAAGCACATCACTACCTAGTAGACGCTTTCTCATATTCTCATACTCCTCCTCTACTCCTTCTTCGCCTTTATCCCCACCTCTCAACATTGTGTAGTAAAAATAACGGTTGCGTTCCAAAGTTTCGCACATCTTCTCGCAAATATACATGCACACGTCCCCCTTGTGCCTATCCTCCAAATCAAAAGGTCCTAATTGCTTCGCCACAACGTGAAAACCACAATTTTCATCTTTTGGAACATCTTCTATGCTCTCAATGTGGTTGCGGATGATAGGTGGAAGCCAAGCCAAATAGTCGTCTTCCTCATTCAATTCAACCTTTTTCTTTTTAAAACAAGAAGGAATCCATCCCCATGTTTCTATTTTAGACTTCGGCAAAGACTCGTCTTCCTTAATGTCTATCTTCGCCAAAATGCCCTTCCCTTTCAAAGCTAAAGTACTTTGTTGTTGTGGAAGTGTTGAAGGGCCACTTAAACGACTTTTCTTACTTGGATTACTACCACTTAACTTCATCCCCGCGGCCTTCGATAAATGCCTTTCGCTTTCTTTGCTAAAGTACTTTGTTGTTGAGGAAGTGTTGAAGGACCACTCGATGAAGCTCCATCCCTAGTTGAACGACTTCTCTTGCATGGATTACTATCACTTACCTTTATCCCCTCCTTCGCCAATGCTTTTCTTTCCTCATAATACTTTGCTTGGACGTGTTCAACTCCGGATAGATCTCTACACGTTGACAATATAAAGTTAAGCTTCCGTTACTTCTTTTTCGTAACCATGGTACTTTGCCTACCCTTTTCGTCTCCTTCAATCGGTTCCAAAACATCAACAATGGTATATTTTTCCAAAAGTGGCTTCAAACCATCCATTATCCTTTGCTTTTCGATACCATTTATGTAATCAAACTTCTCCATAAGAGTTCTTCCAAATGGTGTGGCCCCAAACCCTTCCGCTACGCGATCGGTAGGACGAGGATGGAAACTCAATTGCTTCCAATGAGGATCTATAGCATCCAAAGGTATCACTTTATCCTTATACCCTGCACACATATGTGGACATGGAAGTCCCATTGTTGTCTTTATCGGACAAGTACAATTTTCTCTTGGCCTATACTTATGCTTCACCGCCAATGCCACTTGCTCCATCACCAACTTAATACACAAATGGGAGACATTGAAACTTAAATAGCGGATCCATGTACAATCCTTCCCAAAATTCTTGCACACGTTGAGAAGACTTTTTTCGAACTTCGTATTGATGTTTATAATATCACTTCTATAATACTCACGTATAGCATCAAACACGGTGACAAATGTGTCATGACATCCAAAAAGATTTACCTTCAACCGGTGGTGAGCCGACTCACCAATACTTATTGCTTGGTTGTCGAAGTGTTTAATCTTGTTCGTAAACATATGCACGAACTTTTCCCGGTGCTTCAATACTTTATCTAAGTAGGGCATGATTTCCGGGTACTTGGTTAGTCCCCAATGATCAACCAAACGTTGGTAATTCCGGTTGTAAATCGCCAAGGTTTTGGAAAAAACCAATGCTTCCCAATGTGTCGTGAATAATTTGTACTTCTCTTGCTTGTCGGCATAATCCTCAAGGAACTCTTCTTTCTTGGCATCTCGCACTTCCACCGGTAACTTTGAAATCTTCTCTAGTTCACTTATCTTCTTGAAAGGTTGAATAATCGGATGACATTTCTTCTCCACATTCTTAGCTATGTGAAACGTACAAAGAAAGTTAACGGCGCCGGGAAATACCTTTGTTATAGCCCACATCAATGCACTCTCATTGTCGGTTACTATCACCTTTGAAGCTCTTCCTCGTATAGAGATTTAACTCTCTCTAACGCCCATTTGTATTAATCATAAAATTTAGCATTAACTAAAATCATTATTATTAGTGTTAATCATAAAATTTAGCATTAATCAGTCCGAGGGTAGATTAGCATTTTTTTAAAAATTAATGACCTTTTTATCCCCGTTTTGTCACTTAATGGGAGGCCGGGAAAAATTGGGGGAGGCCAAAAAATACGGTTCATTTACAGTCGAAACTCTTTAAATTAATAGCCCTGGGACCGGAGAAATTTATTAATTTAGAAAGATTATTAATTTAACGAGTTAAATTTTAGCTTGTCCAACCCTAGTTGGGATCACCGAATTCTATTATTTTAGAGAAATTATTAACTTAGCGAGTATTAATTTAAAGAGTTTCTACTGTATATAGTACTCCATTCCTATCAAGCTGGAGAACGCAATTAACGTTTCATAGGGAACGTAGAATTACCCCAATACAAATGACAATTTCCATCCGTACCTTACCCTAGAAAATTGGTGCTGATGGAACGCCTAAGGTACAGTTTGAGTAAAACAAAAAAATTGAAGGCGTGGGAATATAAAATAGAGAAGCTGTGGAATCTTTAAACTTTTTTGCTGTACTGCACCACAACAGTGTCAGGATTAGTAGTCTCGCCTTATTAGTATCGCGTAAGTTTTCAATCAATGAAAGAAAAAATTCCCATGAACTTATTATTGAAATCATAAGAGATGTGTTGACTTTGGAAAATTGCTATAACTCCAGAATTTTCAAATCAAATATATGATATCACACAAGGTTGTTGAATGAGTAAATATGGGTGAAATGCAAGAGTGGAGATAGGTAAATTTGGGTTTTTGGTCAAATGTTCCATCTCAATCGCATGAGTCGCGAGATCTTTCAGGAAATAATAAACTTGTGAAGTGTTTCAAGAAACTCAAAACTAGTCGGGGGATTTGCTAGATGTGAAATTATTCTACATATAAGTTTTGTCCATATTTTCTTTTTATTGCCCACTAAAAATCACGAACTTTGCCGGTAAGTTTGTCAAAAGAATAATCATCAACTTATTTATGCTTTCGATAGATTAAGAAAAAAAATACCAAAACTTACAAAAACTAAAAAAAATAGATTAAGAAAAAGAAGTTTGAACTTTGAAGACAAGACAAACACTTCTGAAATATTGAAGAAAACTTAAAACTGTGAGGATTTTCACTCAAAACGACAACTTTGGTGAATGTAGATAACCCAAATTATCCCAAGGGCAAAGTAGACATTGGATCACACAAAGGACATGTTCAAGCCACAAGTGTGGACGAAGAAAAAGATATTTTGAGAACACATGTCAATCAGTTGCTATATACTCCAGCGTGGAGTAGATAGAGTCTAAACTTATCTTCCGAGGAAAAAAAAAATAAAAAAATTAGAGAGTGAAACTAGGTGAGGATTGTACACTACATTCTAGAGCGGATTGTAAGCCCTATCACCCCAACGGGGATAATAAAATCACCCTTTTACAGCGAACCTTCCTCTTCTATATGTGCTTCATCATAAAACATTGCATTGCATTCAAAATTGCACAAGAATAAAGAAAGTAGAAAATCACACCAACTTGTTACTAGCTTGCAGTACATACAATAGAAATTTCAGCACAATAATCAAGCATCGGGAAACGTACATGAGATCTCAAACCTAAGCCTCAATAACTTTGATAATCTTGATTTTCTTTGGCCACACTCACAAGTAGCACTCTATGAATCGGATGAGATATCATCTGGATCCACATTCTTAGGGAGATCAAACAACTTGTTTTGCCAATTAATAAGTGAACTTTGAAGTAGATTAGTGTAACTGATCACAAGAGTGTTTTCATTCCTCCACATCAACTTTGATTTTTTTGCCTATAAAGGTTTCACCTATTTACCACCCACACTCTCACTCTTTCCCACCCATCTAAAATCCCATCTATGTTTTCCTAATTACCACCTACAAAAAAATTGTAGAATTCCTATTTCCCACCCCCATTGACTTTACTATCCACACCCAAAAAATAGGTTTTGCATGTTCACCCTAATTAACTACATCATCTTCCCCACCATCCACTACCACTTGACTTCTCTCCATTATAAAACGCCACCACCTTCTATTGTCTTTTTCTCTTCTCTGATCAAGTTCAAATTGAACACAATGAACGCACCTCTGATCCAAAATGCAGTAATAACTTTGCACTCATTTTTATATTGCATAGTTTCCAAACAGTACGCATGTGCTATGTCAAAATCTCCACTTTTAGTTTAGGAGTAGACCATAATCTTACCACCCCATACAGGGAGGGAACAAGTACCCACAGGAGTGTCCATCTATTAATGATGATTAACTTTATCTATGGTCGTTCAGTTGTTGATCGACTACAGTAATTCGACCATTTCTAGAATTCCTAAATTCGACCATGTCGTCCCTTTCTCTACCAAGAAATATTAGTCGTTAACATATTCGTGATCAAAATCATTAATAAAAAAAATTAGATACTTTAGAATGACTAAGAAGAACTAATCGTAAAAAATACACCAGACTTTATAGAATGATGATTGGTTCATATTCGTTTATTTGGTGTTGAACAAAAATTTAATCTGGAGTTTCAATTTGATGGTTTGTTTAATTAACAATGGAAGAAGACGAACTAAATGGTTTTTGAATGGTCAAATTCGATATTTTGCATTGTATTTTAAATGGTTTAAACATAATTTAATCTAGGGTTTTCAAACTTGATGGTTTTTTTAATGAATATAGAAGATTAATCATGGAAGAAGAAGAAGATAAATAATAAAAATTGTAGTCAAGTCAAACCCTATTTACTCTTGTAGGTGGAAATTAGGGAAAATGAAAATTGAAAAGTGATTACTATTATCAATTGTGAAATGGAGTGGGAAATAGTGAAAGTGTGGGTGGTAAACAGGGATAACCCCTATAAATATCAACCATTAAATTAGAAAAGTCAAGGATATAAACACGTACCAATTATCCATTTCAAGTAATATTGGTAGATTTTACCCTACAAAGATGAAGCTGCCCATCTACTCGCACAACATGCCTTTAGGCAAAATGTTCATGATACGTGGATATCTCCACAAACCCCTTCGTGTATCTTTGCACCCATTGTACAGGAAGAAGTCCAAGATATAACCTTGGTTTTTTTTTTTTTTTTTTTTTTTTTTCATTTTGTACACTCTTTTGTTCATGCCATTCCAACAATCAAAGAAAAAATAAAATAATGATAAAACTCCTATATCCATTTTCTTCTCCACTAGACCACCATAGGTTAACAACCTCTTCTATGGACCCCATGAGAAACTAATTGGAGTTTGATCATATTCTATTATAACCTTGCTTGCAGTTTGATTATATCCTACTATAACCTTTGCTTGACTTTAGACACACCAACCGAAAGCAAATTCCATATCATTAATTTGGCAATGCAACAAAATTTTGGATCACGTTGTGCCCTCCAAATATCCAATAGACAGGCATTAGTACTTATTCGTAAGAAAATCGTCTTGTTCTTTTGACAAATTATGTCCCTAATGCTCGGTTATATTCGATCGACCAGTTCTTGAAGAAAATTCAGGTAAAAAATCAATTTCTTAACAAAAAATTGATTCTTAGTTGAATATTCTTTAGCACTTATTTTACATTTGCACATTTTTCCATATTGTGTACCTAGTTTGGTGAACCTTAGTTAAGTTCCAATCGATGTGTATTAGACTTGTAATAGTGATTGTATTCATCTATTTGATATCTTAAATGCCTCATATGACGCTTGATTGAAATATTATAATCGTGTAGGATCTGGTTGTCCTATTCATTGGTGTTTCTTAGATGACAAAGAATTGAGAACATGTTGGAAGGTGTGGCCACGGTCAATCATAAGACACTTCTAATGGGAAAGAGAAAGTAAAAAGAAAAAAAAAACAAGGAGTTGCAGACAAATCTGTAAAGTAGGAAACTAGGAAATATTGAGGTGGGCAATAGGTAAAACTGAATGTTAACTACCCGTACGTAAATAAACTTTTGCGATATGGTCAACAACTGCATTGATTGCAGTAGTCAACATCTTCATTCCTCGTACTTTAGTGGCCCCCACAAAATCTAAAAGAACAAAGTGGAGCCCACCACACCTCTGTCCAGTGAGCCAGGCCCAAAACCGCTTTAGAACCCGCTATAAGAAATGATCCAAAAGCATTTCATGCAGGAACTGCGCCTTAACCAGGGTCAATCAGACTGTGAATGAAGCACTTGTTAGGACTTTTGATGGAATCGCACAATAGGTTTGGGCTGCCAAGGAATGTTGATGATCCATGGGAAGGGATAATACGATTTTTCATAGTAGTTTGGATGCATTCCAAGAATCCATATTATTGCGATAACTTCCTATCAAATTTCATGTCGACAAATCTTTAGGTGTTCAAGTGGACAATCACTTTCTATCGAGATTCAATTCAAATTGTATATCCCTACAAACAAACCAGACCAGAATGAGTTGCATTTCGCAAGGAGATTCGGACCTGTACCCTAGGCTGTGATCGTACCCGTTCTCCGAACCTGACAAAGAACCAAAAGAAATTGAACTAACTAGCTCAATCCACTGTTTTCAGCTGGTATATATGCAGTACTACTAGCTCAAGTACGATCCAAGCCCAATTCATAAAAAGTTCCAGTTGGTATATATGCAGCTCCTGGTGATTAAATATGGTAAAACCAAGAGAATTTTTGTAATGAGAGTCGATGATTATGATCAATATCAAATTCGAAATCTCGAAAAATTGTAAAATTGGATGGTTTTGATAAAAAGGAAAAAGGCAATAGAATTCAATATGGAGCGTCTAAGTACTAATGAAGTCTCTCGTCTGTACTCACAGTGCCATGGTTTGGTCTTTTGTTCATTGGGAGACCTGTCTTGACCGATCAGTTCATACAATCCGTCTAGAAAATTACTCAGCAACATTCTCCCCGAAAATTGCCATTATGATATATTTTCGTCAAGAGGAGGTTGTATCCTTCCAAGTTTGTCAAGAAGCCGATAAAATAAGAAAGGCGATTTGAACTAAGGTTAAACCATAACAAATTGAAGGTAATAACAACGGAGTCACACACATTACTAAGCCAAAGAGGAATATTGGACCCCTGTGGAACGAACAATGTATTCATAAGTAATCCAAATAGGATTTTTCCATACAAAAATATAATAGCCGAGAACAAGAATAAGCAATTTAAAGATTGATCATAAGATACACATAACACAATTAACTACTAGCAATTGCGTAACAGATAAACTTCTAGCTCATCAATCAATTCTCCGCTTTGCTCACCCTAACCACTTTCACCTGGCTTGGTCAATTAAACTTGTTAACAGTAACAAATAATATCCCATTATGAAAAACTGCTGAGGCTGAATCAACATTTGCATTTTGGGGGAGATCAAATTTCTTTGACAAAGCATCCCTGTTGTAGCTGGCCCCGTATCTGATGACAAGAGTTTTCTCACACTCCATATAAACTTTGATTTCATTATGAAGGGCAAGGCCACACAAGTCTATGTGGAACACATACGAATTCTTCATTTCAACTGGAGTCTCTGCAATTTTTTTTTTTATTTTTTTATTTTAATAGAAAGCCTCAATTTTCTATTAATAATGTCAAATGAAGGTTATCTGGAGATCAAGTACATCAAGAATTATAAAGTAACAAGAACAACATACTTGTTGTAGTACATAATCGAGAGATCCGACAAGGAAAAGAGAAGGAAAATCGATAGAACTACATAAGACAAGCATGATAAGACCGATTAAATCGGAGAAGGGATGGTCTTTAATAAATGATAACTCGACCATTTGATTGTTTTTCAGCTTCAATAAGATTTGATCCATGGAATCAGGAGTAATTTGCCCAACATTTTGACCGTCGAGTTGAAGAATCTGGTAACTTGAGATCGCCATCGTCCTTGATAGACCTATAGATCGGACACCCAAAAAGAAAAATATAAGCAATCGAAAAATTGCAGAAAAAATCGCCCTAATGGCGAAGAAACTAATCGCCCTAATAGCAAAGATAAATCGCTTTAATAGTGAATATTTTATTTAAAACAACATACTATCTATAAAATTAAAAAATCTTTGCTCAGATCTAGCCCCTGCCATATCCTCTCCAATCATGCTAATATATGTCAACCAATTGAGCAATAAGATGGGAGATTCATAATGATAATGGTCATAACATATCTTTTTGGCATGATAAGTGGACTGGGGATAAATCTTTGTCAGCAGCTTTTGCTCTAATTTACAAAATTGCAGTACAAAAAGATTTGTCATTGAGAAGCCATATCACTGCTGATAATAATTGGAACCTTGTTTTGAAGAGAAGGCTTAATAATACTGAAGCAGATCAATTAGCATTACTACTACAGCAAATTGGGAACTCTCCACCATGTTTAGACAACCTATGTGATACTAGAAGATGGTCACTATCTGATGATGGGATTTTTTCTGTCAGATCTCTTTATGCAAAACTAAATGAAGCAGCAGGCAAGTCAAATTTCCCACATACTTTCATCTGGAACAGGAACATTCCACCAAAGATCAACTTCTTAATGTGGTGTGCTGTACATGGAAAGCTAAACACGGCCGATGTGCTTGCTAGGAAAGGTATTCACTGCAACAATTTCTGCAGTCTGTGTGGAGACGCAAATGAAACAGTAAATCACCTTTTTCTCCATTGCAAAGTTGCTTACAAAGTATGGCGTATGCTCCTTCCTCCAAATTGGATTTGGTCCTTTCCTAGATCAATTTATGATCTAGCACACTGTTGGTCTGCATGTAATCTGTCGGAATCAGGTAAAGTAATTTGGCCATTGCTACCTGCTGCTATAATTTGGACTTTATGGTGTGAGAGAAATGCAAGAAATTTTGAAGCTAAACGCTGCTATAAGACTGATGAAGATTTAGGTTCAGGTGCAAAAGCTTTAGTTTTAGCTTGGGTTAATGCACACGGCAAAAGGGTACACTTGAATTTCTCAAGTACTGTTTTTAATTGGGAAACTCTTTTTGATTGATTTTATTCTGTACTTTGATTCTTTTGGCTACTACTTGTAGCTCTTTTTGTTGTAAATTCTCCTTTTTCTAATAAACTCTCTATTCATATCAAAAAAAATGGGAGATTCATGGTACTGGATGTAGGAGGATTGATTTATATAGTACTCCATTCCTATCAAGCTAGGAAAACGCAACCAACGTTTCTTAGGGAACGTAAAATTATCCCAATACAAATGAGAGTTTCCAACGTCAGATCCGTACACCTTTCCATAGAAAATTGGTGCTGATGAAATGCCCAAGGTACAATTTGAGTAAACCAGAAAAATTAAAGGCTCCAGAAAATAAAATAGACAAGCTGTAGAGTCTGCACCCACGGTAGGTGTGGATTCTTTTTACTGTGTTACTTTGAAAAGTAAATAAAGTCTGTTATAGTACTCATCAAATAGTGTCACGATTAGTATTCTACTCTCGCCTTGTTAGTATAGCCTCGTTAATCACGTGAGTTTTCTATCAATGTAAGAAAAAAAATCCCATGAGCTACAGCTTATTGGCAATGACTAAAAAGTACGTTTTTTTTTTTGATCGGTAAAGAAGAGATTTATTGATCAAAAAAGAGAAGGTATAAAAGACTTATACCACCCTAAACCGGTTACAAAAACAAAACAACAAAGATGAAAACAATCTAAGCTAAGTAAGATCAAAATATACAGTATGCCAGTTTTTCATAACATCACCGGAGTTAACATCTTCAAAGTCTTTTTCAATCAATGACCAAGAAAACAAGCTGAAAATTGCCTTATTCACCACTGCAATGGAACTACTAGCTTTATTATTGAATACTCTAGCATTTCTTTCCCGCCATATACTCCACAAGATAGTAGCTGGAATCAAATTCCAAACGGTAGTAGTAGCTTTGTTGTGTTGCATAAGACTCCAAGACATAATGGCAGTGGAGACGTCTTGAGGTATTGAGAAAAACCACCTGAGTTTAACCTGAAATGCAATCCAAATCTCTTGCGCGAAAGAACAATGAAGAAACAGGTGAGGAATGGATTCATTACCGTTGCAGAAAACGCACCCACTAGGAACATCAATACCTCTCCGTATGAGCATGTCTCTGGTCGGAAGTCTACCATGAGCAATGGTCCAAAGAAAGAAACCTATCTTTGGAGGATATTTCTGATTCCAAATGAAAGAAAAGATTGAAGCAGTATTATCTCCTCCGTCTGCAGCAGTCAAGATGTGATACAAAGACTTGACAGAGTAAATCTTTGAAGGAGTAAAAGGCCATTGTAGCTCATCCTCAGCATCATGGTCAAAAGCAAAAGAAGCTAAATCAGATTTAAGCATAAACAATTCGGCTCTTGCTGCAGGATTCATCCTTCTAGGTACCATCAAATTCCATTCAACCACAGCATCTACCATAGTACCCACCTGACCTACCTTAGAATCTTTAGCTCTAGAAACTGCATACAAGTTAGGATAGCAATCCTTAATCGGAGATTCATAAATCCAGTTATCATGCCAAAATCTCACAGTAGCCCCGTTGTTAACTTTAAATTTTATATGCTTCCTAAAGAACTCATTATACTTCATAATGGCCCTCCAAACAGATTTCCCATAGGTACATTTAGGAGTAACAGCAACCCAAGGAGCCTCGCCAGCGCCATATTTTTCTTTGATAATTTCTCTCCATAAAGCATCTTCTTCCACAGCATATCTCCAAGACCACTTACATAACAAAGCCCGATTCATCTTCCTCAAATTTTTAATTCCAAGCCCCCCAAATTTTTTTCTTCCTACACAGAGCACTTCACTTCACTAAATGAATTTTCCTTCTACCCATTTTCTCATGCCAAAGGAAATCTCTCATGATTTTCTCCAACTTCTTACAAACAGAAACTGGCATCTCGTACAATGACATATAATAAACGGGAAGGCTAGCTAAGACACTATTTATGAGAGTGATCTTACCAGCCCTCTTGAGTAAGGGTTTTTTCCAGCCAGCAAGCTTGATGTTAAATTTATCCACCACTTTATCCCACTTAGCTACACCTCCACATCTATCACCTAAAGGTAAGCCTAAATAGGTAGTAGGAAGCACACCAGTATAACATCCCAAAATAGCAGAAAATTGAGAAAGATCCCCATCAAAACCAACCCCAAAAATCTGACTCTTTGCAAAATTAATCTTAAGGCCAGTAAGAAGCTCAAAAGAAACGAGTAAGAGCCTGAGATTTCTAATTTGTTCAATATCAGCATCCAGAAAAATAAGCGTGTCATCTGCAAATTGCAGATGACTCACAATCGTACCTGAGTTGTTAACCTGAAAACCAGATAAAAGTCCATGCTCTTGAGCTCTCCTTATCATAAAGGTTAAAGCTTCGCCTACCAAAAGAAAAAGAAATGGAGAAATTGGGTCGCCCTGCCTAATCCCTTTTCGGCTTGTAAAAAAACCAGTTGCACTCCCATTCACCAAGACTGAAAATTTGACATATTCGACACAACATCTAACCCAACTCCTCCACTTACTACCGAAACCCATAAGCTTCAATATATCATCTAGAAAATCCCAGTTGACATGATCAAAGGCTTTTTCAAAGTCAACTTTGCAAAGCAAACCAGGCTTCCCACTTCTTAGCCTTGAATCTATAAGTTCATTAGCCACAAGCACACCATCTAGAATTTGTCTCTTCTTGATAAAAGCGGATTACTGTGAAGAGATGATAGTAGCCAAAGTTGTCTTGAATCTTTCGGCTAAAACTTTTGAAATAATTTTGTAGGCTCCATGCACCAGACTGATGGGTCGAAGATCTTTTATTTCCTCAATTGTCTCCTTCTTTGGAATCAACACTATGAAGGTATTTTTTAACCTCCAATCCAAGAAGCTTCTGTCTTGTAACTCCTTCACCACCTTCAAAAAATCAGTTTTGATGATGTCCCAGCAAAGAAGATAGAAACTGATTGGGAAACCATCCGAGCCAGGCGCTTTATTTTGCCCAAGAAGCTTAACGGCAGCTAAACATTCTTCCTCTTCCATATCCCTCTCCAACCACGAACTAACTTCCTCAGTGATAGAATTGAAATACATACCTTCCATGGAAACAAATCTTTGCGATTGAGTCTGAAAAATGGATTGGAAATAAGAGACAATACCATTCCTAATTTCCTCGTCATTTGAAGTCAAGACACCCCTGCACCTTAATAGAACCAATGTAACTCCTTCTATTATCATTAGCAAGCCTGTGAAAATACTTGGTGTTGTATTCATTGTTTCTTACATCATTGACTCTAGCCTTGCTTCTCCATTTCTCAGCTCTAACAAAAGTCAGTCTACAATATTCTTGTCTAGCAGCCACTCTCTCATTCCACTGAGTCTCAGAAAGACCATTATTGGCATTCTCTTCAGCATCTAAGGAAGTAAACACATCCTCAAGTTCATCAAGCTTCCTGTCAATCTCGCCATATTCTTCTTTGCTCCATTCTCTTAGCTTAGGCTTTAGGAGTTGAATCTTCTTACAAAAAATAAAACCTGCACTACCCGCATCATCTGTCACAGAAAAAGAGTCCCACAAATCTTTAATTAAAGAAAGAAAATTAGGATTAGCAAACCAAAAATACTCACAGCGAAATGGAGATGGACCATGCTTCACTCCTTCACAAATCAGGGCAATTGGGTTGTGATCAGAGCAGGGACGGGCTAGAGCTTGCTCAATGTTATCACGTAAGTTTTCAGTCTGTAATATAAAAAACATTCCCACGAGCTTATCGTTGAAATCATAAAAGATGTTTGGCCTTTGAAAAATTGCTATAACTCGCAGGATTTTCAAGAGTGGGAGATAGGTAAATTTTGGTCTTTGGTCAAATGATCCATCCCAATCGCATGAATCATGAGATTCTCTGGGGAATAAGAAACTTGTGAAATGTTTCAATAAACTCAAAACAAATGTATTGGTCATGGGATTTGCTAGATGTGATATTAGTCTACTTAA